>CM066925.1:21576587-21734718 GCA_033964015.1 Scolanthus callimorphus | reverse complement strand
ACAGGTTAAAACAGATGCAAGCTTAGATATAGCAGAATTCACACTGGAAAGAAAACATAACTAAAAAGAAAAATACAAAAAAAACTACTAATTCATTGTAGCCTTCTTCTGGATTTTGATATTTTCTTATCAAAGGTTATTCAGGATCTGTACTTTAATTAAATAAACAACCATTTATCCAATAATAAACAAATGTTAACTTTAATACAAAAATCACACCTTTTCTGCATTTGATATAAATATATACCCTACATCAAGTACATCTTACACTATTTCAAATAGTTTTTTCAGTTCCCACTTTTCCTGTTACTAGAGTGAAAAACCTGGTGAACATAACAGGAAAATGTTTTAAAAAAAGAACTGAAAAAAGCTAGGGCATTTCTACATAAATCTTGAAAAACCACTGATTCTCTAATGTGGACTCCAATTTTCAAGTAATAAGTGTGAGGATTCCAAGAGTTGTGTGAAAACTAGACAGTTTTTTAGCCCCTCATAGAAATATCCAAAATACTCTTGGAAGAGATAAGGTTACACCCTGGACATGGAAATATTGCAGAGATCTGTACAGATGTTCATTTAGACAAATGCACAGAGAACTTTTCTTTGCAGCCAATTAGGGGAGGGAATTTTTCTTTATCATGTCTATCTAGATTTAGTTTTGTCTACAAGATTGTGAGCTGGCCACTCTACAATATATACAGTTTCTTTTAGATATTTCTCTAATCGTTTAGGATACTGAGCTAATAATTTCCCAAAATCTGTGTTTTAAAAACTTTTGTGATGAGCCTGATTTTCAAGAAAGAAAAATGTATAAACTTTAAATTTTAATAGTTCGAGAGATTAGAGTGAAATTAAGTCCTTGTTACAGTTGTTTGCAAACTGAAACTCAAAAAGAATTTAAGATTGGATATTTAAAGGATTTTCCTATAATTCAATGTAATCTTCTAAAGCTGCAAACACTTAGCATCTCTGTTTGACAGCTTCTAAAAATGGATTTGAGTTAAGCCAATTGCTAAACCAATCAAAAAAATACAAACAACCGATAGAACAGGCTTTCTCAATGATGAAATTCTTTGCAAACTGTCAAAAAGAATTTTTGAGCGACAGCTGAAGACCGCTTCAGACAGAGATAGAAAAAGCCTTTGTTGATATGCCAGGTTTAACAGCTAGTTGTTATGTAAGAACCCGGTTAAAGAAAATAAGATTCGTTGAGGATCCCTAGAGAGATTTCTCTTTTGAAACCAAAAATAAATTGTAATTTTATACAATGACCTTTTAAAGAAATTAATTCCAGGGTTCGATCTTCGAGGCGTCCTTTTAAAATACGGGCCAAAACAAAATTACCAACGTGTAAGAGAAATTCACTTCAATTAGTAAATGATTGTGATGGCGAATAAGTGAATTCATTTGAACAAATAAATCGTTTTTCCTCTTATGGGGAGTTTCACTAAATGTAAAAGGAGTGTTGTGAACCTACAAGTTTGAGCTTGTTTCGGGTTCCTGTGCTCAGGCAGAGTGGGGGTAAATTGCTTCGCAAACAAACGCGCTGCTCGCTCTGTTCTCGGGTCCTCAAAAATTCGGATCACTAAAGCAAGCTAAGCCAATGGTCTTATAGCAAACTGAGTTAAGAAAGCGGTCTTCTTGATAGCAGCCTTAAATACAGGGGAAATTGCATATGGAATCTAATAACTACGCTACTAGTAGTATGCAACAACAAATTCGCTCCGGCTTACGCGAGGAATTCAGCTCAAATTTGAGTTCAAAAATCACATTATTTGACCCTATACCTGATATATAATCGTCGTGTTGTCTCAACTCAACCAGAACATCTTCGCCTGAGTAGATAAAAGTACAGTAACTATTAGAAAACAACGAATTTTAAGTCGGGGATGAAGGAATGCACACATGTTCAAGATGGCGGCCTCTTGTTGTTTGATGGAATTGAAACAGCTTTTACCTTTGAGGTGTATTGAAACGTAAGCAGGATCTGGCGCAGCTTTGAAAACTTGAAAATGAATAATAAAACGTTAAGGCACAACTAATAGACTGTTCAATAATAAATAATGCAACAAAAATAAGGTCTTGCTTGAACGTTTTCAATGTTTTTCTTACTCTTTCGAAGCGAAGTCTCTCGTGATAGAATAAGGGGAAAGTTGGAGGCACAGATTTAGTGTTTACTTCTATCCCATGCAGTTAACCTTGAGATCACATATCCGTAATCTCTCAAGAACGTCCCGGACATGTAACCTGCAAATATATTGTGTATAACCAGATTAATAGCAACAGAGTGTAAAGTGAAGTGAACGGAACCGTGCAAAAAAGCGTCGTTAGCAACCAGCTAGAATTTCACCAGATTCGAGTCGTTTCTTCAAGAAAAACTTACCGTATGGACGTCTAACTCGACGATGACCTTCATTGCTTTCCTAGGCATCTTGCTTTTCCTATTGTTAGAGATCGCACTTAGTTTAGAGATAGAAACCGCGATTACTGTATACCAATCTTTCCCCCGACTAAGCTCGTGTGGAACCTTTCACGCTCGAACGCCCGCGACGCGCTGCGGGAAGACGCGAAATACTGTAAACACTTCTCGACCAATCAGATCACAGTATTTGAGCAAATTAATTTAGCGCAACAATCATCATCGTATGAGATCGTATGCAAATTACATGGTATATGACGTCACATTACTATTATGCGCAAAGGAAGCCGATTGAAGGGCCACTCACCGGGCAAAATCTTGCCCCAAAAACAAGAAATATCTATAACTACGGTCCTTTTACCACTGTATGAATTGGTACGCGACCTCAAAATTCACGGTTGCGATTGGCGATTCTCGGCAAAGGAATTGTAATGTCAATTTTCTTGAGTCAGAAAGTTCATAATTCTAGGACAGAATGCCAAAGGATAGCTTACAATTATTTTAATTGATTTTACAATTAATGTCGACCCACCGAAGTAGCCGAATCCAACGTTTTAGTTTTGATGACGGCTAAAAATCGCCAATCGCCCATCGCAACAGTGAATTTGAGGTCGCGTAGCAATGCATACAGTGGTAAGTACGGGACACTGGTGTCCTTGCCAACTTGTACCACCGCGCACAAGTGTGTCTCATGGATATAATCTTCGGTCTGGCGCTGCTAGGGGTGACCCAGCTGTGCCTCGACAAAGCGATTAGGTATGTTTGTCACATATAGATATAGTTGATGTGTGTGAGATGTATGTAAATTGAATTGATACTGACCACTCTTGTAATTAGCTGTTAAGCTACGAAAAAAAGTAATTTAAACTGATTAATTTATTGCCCTGAAACTTGGGATTATGCGCTCTTCAAGGCAAGGTTTAGACGTTAGCTAGCTATAATGATTAAAGCATTACGTTTTTTTATAAAACCGTTTTATTTTGACGTCGCGTAGCCGGACTTCAACTTTATTGCTTAAATTGTTTTTCTGACTAATGTCAAAAGTGTGATCTTTTCCGCGGTATGGATAGATTTAACTTAGACGCCTCAAAGTTGAAGATTTCGTGACGTCTTGATCCGGTCACGATGCACCCACCTAATTGACTGAAAAAATGTCTGGTATAATAGTATGACTCTTTTGGGTTACCATTGTAAAAATGCATATACTTATGGACACCGATCGAGGTATCGATGGTAACCAACTCTGCTGCATTTTGTGCAGATTCCCAGTTTGTAATATTGTTTTGTCCTGAACCCATGCAGTGCTGATTTCAAACCGCGAGTGATTATAGGGCCGTTAATATTAAGCTTATCCGTTCAAAAAAACCCACGCAGGGAAAGAGCATGTTGAACTATACAAAATCCTAAAGTTGGTATTAATCGGGTCAATAGTGAACGAGAAAATAGCCATCCAAAATTCAAGAAATAGCCGTCCAAAATTCTACAAGATTGCAGTGTGAATTTCGGACGCGCGCGCGTCCCGTAGCCTCGGGAGGGGAGAAAGTGAAACGAGCGACACGCCAGAGGCAAGGAGGCTAGCGTCCCGCAAACCATATAAAATATATGAAATTCCTGCATCTTGGAATGGCTGTATCTCGAATCGGAATTTATGTGGGTCTCATTTCGATAATGGTTTTCGCCCCAGGCACTCACTCACAGGCAATGCTTTTTTCACGACAGTAAAAAGTCCTAAAATTGTGAACTATACTCCCCGTTGGCAAACACCTATTTATATGCCTTAGTACCAATCACATGAAACAGTTCGCGCGGAGTGAGAGTAAAAAGTCTATTGTGAAATATTCTCCGCGTTGGCAAAAACCTAGTTTCGAAACAGTCCGCGGAGTGGATCAAGCGCAATTTTCGTCCATTCCGTCCAATTTTTTTTCCATCATTCTAGCTCCCGCAACACGTTTCGTCATACATGGTTTTCTTAATTATAGTAGCCATCACATTCCTAAGTGGCCCAAACTCCTGGTGGCCCTAAGTGTGCACCACGGGCCCCGAGCTGGCAGAACATTTGCCAGAGCAGTCAGTTACTACCAAAATCACTAAACTGCCGGCACCCTCGAAATTCGATCGATCGTTTCGGTTCGTTCGTCTGGCTGTTTTGATCGATCCAAATGGTAACGTGACATTTAAATTTTGCAGCAAACAATGGAAAAAGCGTGTTTTTCCATGTTTGCTACAAAATTTAAATATCACGTGACCATTTCGATCGATCAAAACAGCCAGACGAACGAACCGAACTGACAAAACGATCGATCGAATTTTCGAGGGTGCCGGCAGTTTAGTGATTTTGGTAGTAAAAGAAAGCCATTTCACTAGAGTGCGAGTCGTGGCCTCGCCGGGCTGTGTGGAAGGAAAGTCATGCATCACGTTTGGTGATATGTTCTGGGCTGATCGATATCTAAAACAAACGGTAACATATTGTAGTGTGGTCTTTATATGAACTGATTTTCTGGGTTTGATTTACATTCAAAAGACAACACTGAGCAACTTAAAAATTCGGATAATGGAATTTCCACGTTGTTCAACCAGGGCGCGCGACTTTGGAATAAATCCTTGCCTTTCAAAACAAAAAGAAATATTAATTTTATCATTAATTAAGGTTACTGAGAACCTTCGAACACGTCCTCGGAAAAAAAATCGTACTCGTCCTTAGTTTAACCAAAACGCATCTCAACCTATATGTCAACCAAGTTATAGAATGGACTAGCGGGCTATGGCAAAAGAAGTAACTTTTTATTAAATATGATTTTCTTAAAGCTTTTATAAAAAAAATGAATGTGACATTTCAAGAGCTATCGCCGCCGAACTGCTTGACCTTGACTCCCAAGAAAACACATTGTTTTAATCCTTAAAGATGTTTCTCAAAAACTGTCTCTTCGTTTTTTAAAAATGTTTTAGTTCAAAAGTTATGAATTTTTAAATTTTTAGAGCGTGAAAATTCTATAAAAATTGACCTTGGAAATTTAAAAGTTCCATAACTTTTGAACTACGCAAAATTTTAAAAACGCAGACACGGTTTTGAGAAACACCTTTAAGGATTAAAACAATGTTTTACTGGGGAGTCAAGGTCAAGCAGTTCGGCAGCGATAGCTCTTGAAAGTGTCACAACCACATTTTTAATAAAACCCTCAAAAAATATGTTTATTAAAAAGTTATTTCTTTTTGCCATAGTCCGCTAGTTATTCTATAAGCTTTCCAACGATAAATAGGTTGACATGTTTTGGCACAATAAGGAGTTGTATGATTTTTTTTCTGAGGACGTGCGCGAAGGTTCACAGTAACCTTAAGGGAGCCTGTCACGATACTGCGCATGCTCCAGGAGCAATCACTCTGATTGAATATGTAAAGTTCTAAAGAATGATCCGATACATCAAGAATTAGCGAGATTATATAGGATGTTTTCGAGTTTTTCGCTTTCGCTGGCTATCGTTACACGACGATACTTTTTTGTTTTGAGATGCGCAGAACAGCTGCGCAGTTGCCGTGACAGGCTCCGGCTTTAAACGGGGTATCTACTTCATCGCTGAATGCCATATAGTCGTCTTCTAATAGAACGAGGCATAATCAAACAAAAGGACCATTCATATTCAAATAAGGCGGTATTGTGACATTCAGCGATTGAAGCATATACCATTCTCGTACCCAAAGCTCCCCGACTCGTCTCGTATAAATCGTTTTAGTGGGACGGTCGAATCCGGATAAAAATGAAAACGATGATGTCAACTGCACCACTTATTTGAGACTATCCTTGCACACGTCAACATCAAATAAAAACTGATCGCTTTTTGTGTCGCTAAATTTTCGAATCTCCGTCCACACTATAAAAACACGCTGCGAAATCCGTATAAGTTTGAAAACGAAGACTTTGAAAACGCTTTATTGTGGACAGGGCCTAAATTATCGGCGCGCTTTGCGCGCAAAAGAGTGTATTAAACTTTACATACAAGCTTCCTTGGGTTTTTGGAGGTTTGCAACGGCCCGGTTTTATTGTTAGGGACCGGTCATTATTATGTCGGAGAGGGGGGTGGAGGCGAAAATACCTGTGATCGAAAAAAATTTCAAGAACCCCACCTGATAGCATTGATTGTTTTCGGGAGCCCCCTCTGATAGACTGAAACATTTCAGGACCCCCCTTCCCCTCCATCCATGTCAGTCAAAATGATTCAAACAGGTCCTAGTCCAGTCCCTGAACTCTCCTTCGCGGCTCCGTTGTTACCACAGGAAACAACGGAGCCGCGAAGGAGAGTTCAGGGACTGGACTAAACAGGTCTGAAGGGGTCCAAATCCCATTTCTCAGTGTAAAAGTTTCGCAAGATCCCAGTCCTGAAGTTTTCCCAGTCAAAGTTATCAAAATCCCAGCGTTAAAAAGTGACTTTTAGACATGTGTACAGAGTGTTTGTATTGCAGTCGTAGGGCAAAATTTTAAAAGCAGTTCACAAATTTTTAAAGCCACTCTTTACAGACATTGATATTCATTGTTGGTTAAAGGGACATTGACCCATTCTAGTTCTATTGGCCAAATCCCAGTGACTCCAATCCCATTCCAAGCCTAACATAAGGTCTCCCACAATGGCTATCATGGCAAGTCACTAAAACCTCCCCCTCTTTCTGAAGGCAGTATCTGGGTCTCTTACAATGATCAGGAGTGTTAAGATTGAGTAGATGGCGAGCGCGTAGCGCGAATTTTTTTTAGACTTTTTGCTGATATAGACAAAATAATTGTTTCTCAAGACCCCCCTTAACTGCCATTTTCGCCTTTCAAGACCCCCCTTGTGTTCGCTTAAAAAATTTCAGGGCCCCCCATTTTCTCCTCCACTCCCCCTCCGACTTAAATAATGACCTGTCCCTTAGGATGTGAGGATTTGGTGGTGGTGGTTTTGTGGGGGGACACTTTATTTTTGGGGCGAGCGAAATGAGGGGGGATCTCTCAAAACCTGAAGACCTGAAAGGGGGAACCACAAGAAATTTTCTAAAGCCGGCTTTTCACTATAGTGAAGTAAGCGTGACGGAGAAGGAGAAGGAGACGTAAGGAAGCTTACGTTCGTGTGAAAATCAAAGAAACGGAGACGGTGAAGGAGACGTAAGCGTGAAGGAAGCAGAACGGAGGGTTTCCTTTTTCTTACGTCTCCGCTTACGCTTACGTCGCTACCGTCACGTCGATTTTCACACGAACGTAAGCTCTTACGTCTCCGTCTCCGTCTCCGTCTCCGCTTACTTCACTAGTGAAAAGCCGGCTCAAGTAGTTATTCCAGCAACTTTTCCATCATTTGCATTTTTCTACTTCACTTCACTCAATACATATTAAACGTTTGGGCGCGCACATCAAATATAGTATTTGGCAACTCGCGCAACGAGGACACTACCTTCGCACCGTTCACAAGAGCAAGTGTATCGTGGAGAGGAAAAACAAACTCTACCAAAAATGCCCTGCATTGATAGGCCTGGCGGCAGTCACTATGTTCGAAAGAAGAGTACGCGCGAGTTCGACGTTACAGGCATAGCAATTCGTCATTTGGGCCGCGCTTCACGCGAATGAATAACAATAATTTTGTCATATTGGCGCGAAATTGCGCGCATAAATAATAAAACCTACAGGATTTGTTTACTATACATAAAAAGAAGGAATGTTCATCTACACTTTCTCTGAGGCTTGATGAAATGTGTTTATCAAAATTCGGGAGCGCAACGAAAGAGGGGGCACGAATTCCTATATTTACTGAAAAAATTATGCTAAAAAAGTGTTGGATATCTACTACTTCAGGAACCAATCACTGAGCGCGCGAAAATGACTATTTACTGATTTGCAGCACTTACTACTCAGAAAAATGCAAAATATCTTAAAAGAGACTCCAATCGTAAAACCTGAGAGTAACTAACAAGGTTTTTAATTTTCAATTTTAGGGACCGGTCATTATTTGCCGCCTGGAGGGGCAGAGGGTTTTAGGTGGGATCACTTCATTCATTGGGGCGAGCGAAAGGGGGGATCTCTCAAACCCTGAATCCCTGAAAGGGGGACCACAAGAAATTTATAAGTAGTTATTCAAGCAACTTCTCTAACATTTGCATTTCTGTACTTCACTTCACTCAATAAAGAAAAAAAATTTCGGCGCGCTTCGCGCGGATAAAGAATATTTAACAATTATTCGCCGAAGGCGAAGTGAATAGTGGCGAATAGTCCCCGAGACCGGAGGTCGAGGGGACTATTCGCCACTATTCACTGAGCATGAGGAGAATAATTGTTTTAGTATATACTACACGGGAACACTCCAAAAAATATCCGAACGACACTAAATGTGGCGTTTGCCGACATTTTGTAGCCTCTTTCTGTATGCGTGACGTTTGTCACGCACGTGACATTACGTCAGACTTCACTACTAGCATTCGGCTACTGAACACATGGTGGAAACTTGCTGCTGTTTTAGAGAAGCAAAAACGCTAGAAAACACTTGTTTTAAAACCTTAATATCGACTACGATAAACGATTCAAGTTTTAGAAGGTTGCAAGGATGGATTCAAGGGATAAATTCACATTTTGTGCCTTGGATTATGGATTGTGAAACTGCAGAGTTGCTTCGCTGAAAACACTTTGCCTTTGGTCGCCATTTCACCACCGATGGATGACTATATTTTTCAACCTGCTGGCAGAGAAATTCAAAATTCGTTTGGAATATTCAAACAGAAATTTGGGAAATTAACCTCTTCAAACACTGGGACAACGAGGAAGACCTTGTTCATAAAAAGAGAGACGTTAAATACGTTTGATGTCGGATGGATCGTGATCAAGCGAATCAACAAGTCGACGGTAAGCTTAACTGAAATTCTCTCTTAAACTGCACTCAATGACTGGCTTCTACGATTTACTGTCCCTTCCAACCTACAGGTACATGTAAATGTTCGGCAAAGTAGATATGTTTTCGACAAAATTGCCTTAATTAATATGTTGTTGTGAATGTAATTCGTCTCTAAAAAGTGCCGTGAACGAATCATCGATCTCTGTGATTCCGAAGAACTGAAAAACAAGAACAGCACATTTTCGAAGTTCAAGAAATACATTCTCTCTCTGATTCACCTTGAAAAACTAAAGAGACAACATAAGTAATCGAGAAATATTTTTCCGTTGCATTTCGAATCAGATAGTTCCTTTAGAAAGTAAAAATATCCGAACCACTTGCACTCGGGCTTCTCAATCTCGGGATAATGCTTTCGATCTCGGAATATTGTGGCATTATCCCGAGATAGCGAACCAATCAAAACGCGCGATCTATGGAGGTTCCCGTGTAGTATATACTAAAATCTAATATAGTCTTTCGCAACTCGCGCAACGGAGACACTACCTTCGCACCATTCACAAGAACAAGTATATCTTGGCGAGAAAAAAACAAACTCTGCAGTGATAGACCTGGCGCGGGGCAGTCACTATGTTCGAAAGAAGAGTAAGCGTGACTTCGACGTTATAGGCATACAAATTCCTCATTTGGGCCGCGCTTCACGTAAATGAATAATAATAATTTCGGCGCGCAATTGCGCGCATGAATAATAAAACCTACAGAATTTGTTTACTATACACAAAAAACGGAATGTGCATCTACACTTCTCTGAGGCTTGATGAAATGCGTTTTTCAAAATTCTACAGGATTTGTTTACTGTACACAAAAAAACAGAATGTGCACTACACTTTTTCTGAGGCTTGAAAAAATGCGATCCCCTCTTCTACTAGGTCCAATAGGAGTCGGGGGGGGGGGGGGGGCACGAAAACGTTTAACTGCTCTGAGGGGGGATCACGTTAAACATTGTACTTATAGAGGGAGGATCACTGCATTTTGACCTTACCCAAAATCCTCTGACCTCCCCCCCCCCCCCCCCCCCCCCACCCCCCCCCCCAGGCGATAAATAATGACCGGTCCCTTACTACTTTTTTATTATTAACTGATATTTACAGACTACCGAACATTTAAACTGACTACCGACAAATTACCGAAATTATAACTGACTAACGACAAATTACTGAAATTTAACTGACTACCGACATGCGGACCCCCCATCCAGACCCTGTGATTGGCTAGTGATTGCTCAATTGCAATTCTTTTCACGACAGCTATAAGCACGATTCCGCACTGAAAAACAACAATATATTTCTTAATTACTAATTATTTTCAGGCGTCAAAGGTTTGCTGATACTTTACCTCACTTCCTCGCATCTCTGGCGCTTAGTTAACGCCACGCAGTGCATTACGTCACTCAAATCTCAAAGTACCCGCATCCTGAAAGGTCACGTGATCAAGAGATTCCTCGATTCACGAGGAGACTTTGCGTGTCTCGACATTTGCAAAGCATTATGGGATTGTCACAGCATCAACTTCTACTGGAAGGGAAATGGACAAGTGTGTGAGATGAACAATGCGACGCACCTCTCCCACCCACGGGATATCGTGTACCATCCGACTGGGAGCTATCTTCTGTATTCGTTACACCCCTATCCAACCTGCAGCAAGTCCATCTGCCCTGCAGGCACTGATAGCTGTGTAATGCGTGGTGATGGGATCAATTACAAGTGTTTATGTAAGTAATCAGCAAGATTACTGTTCCAAGAGTAAGAATGCATCTTCACTTTATTTTACCATAAGAGTCATGCTTTCTCATAAAATGATTGGCTGATTTGCCGTGGAAATAAGAGTCCATGCCACTCTGCTCGCATTAGCTTGTGCGCGCGACTCAAAACTAAAGGCAAATTGTTCGAATGTGTTTTCATTGTCCAAGTGCCGCGAAAACAAAAGGCGCCCTTGTCGCCGGTTAAAACCAAAATTTAACCAACTTCCCCAGTCGGAATTCTACGAAATTTGGAAATGTTATTCCTACATATGTTTTGACAATTCGTACCAAAAATTTCCCATGTTGCAATTTTTTCCAGGTCCGGGGGTTCTTGGGGCTAAATTGATCGGAGTAGTGGCGCATCAGCTCTGTTGTGATAAGCAGTTCAGTTCAGTTTATTAGCAAATATTTGACATTCAAACGAAGTGTATAGTACACAAAGAAAATACTTAGTGTCACTCAGTTGGTACCATTTTCCGCACTAACAAAGACAGCAGGTCATTCATTTAGTACGTTTTGATTTTATTCAAGTGTGCTCTCTCCCACTTGGGATGCAAGATGGACGAATACCTAACGACAAGATCACAGCATCGTCCTATGTATCGCTAGAAGGTCACGCTCCTTGGTTCGGCAGGCTCCACATGAGAGCTTCGGGTCCAAACCTAGGGGCGTGGAAAGCCGCGATAAAAAGTGCCGGTCAATGGCTACAGGTACTTAATATTCCCTTCTTGAGACTGCTGCAGTGTTTGGAGGTGTTCTAGATGGCGCCAACGACTTTCGAACTTCGCCTCCAAAACTGTCACTCGTCCCAGGCTGATTTCGTTCGCGCGTCCAAAAGACCGCTGATGACCGATGCTCCAGTATCGGCAAACGTACCGCTTAGTACGTACCCTTAGTTAGCGGAATACAATGTGTCGTATACGTAGAAAGGGGGACATCATACATCATACACATCAAAAATAGGGTTTACTTAGTACGTACTTTCTTATTGCCCTTTGTCGTTGCATTATATATTTTACTTGTGCTATGTGGAAGGTTCAATGGCTCATTTGCTGGCAAAATAGTTGTTGAACGATACCATCTTATCAAAAATTGGAATAAAATATTAAGCCAGAAACATATAAGTGAGTTGAAACGTGTAACAAGCATACATTACTTTAGTGCCAAGCTGCGGAATATTCGCAGAATAAACAATTGAACAGATTTTGAAAATAATGTTGTTTCAAGACTCAAAGATGTTAAATGTCAGTATATTATCACTTACCACTGTTGCTTTACTTTATTTGAGCGATAAATGAAATATTATGAAGAGAAAACCTACTTGGCTAAGCAGTCGAGAGTTCATTATTGACCAAATATGGTCATAAATTCATCTTGAATAATCCGCAGCTTGGTTCGCCGTTACATGTTTCAACTAAGTTATATGTTTCTGATTAAGCTGAATGCAATTTTGGACATTTGCAGGGGGGAGGGGGGGGGGGGGGCTACCATTTTTAAGCAAGGCTCCATAAAAAAAAGTAGAACCCTCCCCTTGAACATAACAAAAAATTTGTGTCCCTCCCCCAGTCGTTGGTCAACAAGTTAAGCCCCCCCGCTAAATAATGACGTCCCTTAAATGTGTCCTCTGCACAGGTTGCCTAATCTCATCCCTCCAAACCCCACCCCACCCCCACCCTACTCACTTTTCCATTGTCGGTCCCAGGTTGAACTTGCTACCAACACCGCTGTTACCAAGATAGCAACACAAGGGCGAACAAACAATGTGTTGTGGGTGAAGCAGTACACCCTGTCATATAGCCTGGATTGTAACATATGGGAACAATACAAGGTGTCTGGCCATGTCAAGGTAGTACTAATTTTTAAATACAATTAGGTATGATGTCAAAATTGAAGAGCCGTATTACACGTTGAAAGGCGTTTTACACTGTAGAGAAAACTAATGGCCGTTGCGAACCGCTTTTGAAAACGCACTGAAAAAAAACTATCCCGCAAACCTTTGCGCGCCCGAATAAACATCCTTACCAGGGGCGCGCATTTACTGGGGGGATGGCCTTTCTCGGGTGATTTTCCCATACATCTACTGTATTTGCTGGAGGAAATTTGAAACTATCACCCCCCCCCCCTCCTCCTCCTCCTCCTCCCCCTCCCCCTTCTAAAATTCCTGGATCCGCCCCAGCTTATCAACTTGTTCTCATTGAAAAGGAATGACGTACGTTGCATGACCCGCATATTATATACCTGTATCACTAGCCTCGATCCCATACTCGCTCTTATTGCCGCGGGTCTTAATGAAATAAAAGACAGAATAATATGGAAATTTCTCAGACGAACCTGAAGAAGGATTAAATATTGTTTCTTTTACGTTTTCTCGCCAGGTTTTCCAAGGGAATATTGACCGGGACAGCGTCGTTACGCATCAGCTGGTCCCACAGATAGTAGCGCGGTACATACGAGTGGTAGTGACGGGCTGGAAAAGAGGGATCGCTATGAGAATAGAGCTGTATGGATGTAGCTTGTAAACTATGAGAATAGAGCTGTATATGGATGTAGCTTGTAAACTATGAGAATAGAGCTGTATGGATGTAGCTTGTAAACTATGAGAATCGAGCTGTATGGATGTAGCTTGTAAAGTATGAGAATAGAGCTGTATGTATTCCCGGGGGGGGGGGGGACTCCCATATTGTTTGGGCGGGGGTGCTCGTCGTACCTTTTAGGGTCTAAAATCAAGCCTCTGATACCTTTTAGGGGGTAAAATTCGAAAGCGTGTAATTTTTTCCAGATAGGTACCTCTTAGAGGTCCGTTCTAGCAAATCAAGCAAATCACCCTTGTTGGTAGCCTGAATTTCAGACGTATTTTCCCTCGTAAAAAATACGAGAGAAAATTACGAGGGAAAATACGTCTTGTTGGTACCTTTTAGGGGTCAAAATCAACTAAGCGACGCCATGTTTAGTACCTTTTAGGGGTAAAATCGAAAGTTTCCGACGAGCACCCCCGCCCAAAAAATATGGGAGTCCCCCCCCCCCCCGGGTATGTATGTAGCTTGTAAGCTATGAGAATAGAGCTGTATGGATGTAGCTTGTAAACTATGAGAATCGAGCTGTATGGATGTAGCTTGTAAACTATGAGAATAGAGCTGTATGGATGTAGCTTGTAAAGTTACCCTGGGGACCAGAGGCTGAAACTCTGCCCTTTCGCGTTCGTGTTGTTTCTCGGGGAACGCAGAGCTGGACCTGGAACTCGCAAGATGCCCGCAGCGGGCGCATCGGAGGGATATTAAGTAGCGCTCCGTCTTAGAACTATAGCGGAAACAATAGGGCCGCGGAAACAGTGGTCGTCTAGTCATGCTCACACTCGATTTTCTCCAGAATCAAAGAAATGATATGAAATATCCGGAAGACCTATTCGGAAAGAATTCAGCTCTGCAAACGAAGTATTTCGCTACGAAATCGGTCAAAAACAAATTTCAACCAATCAGAAGGCCAGGATTTGTTGACTAAGCCAATTAGTTTTTAGAAATTTAACAATATAAAGTTTTACACAAAGCATAACTCAAATTCCCCATAGCCGTTCATGCTATCGTTCTTGGACGGAGCGCTACTTAATGACAACGTGATAACCACGGGGTAACCATCCTCCTACTCCTCCTTACAGAATATCCCTCCTCCTCCTTACAGAATAGCCCTCCTCCTCACAAAATAGACCTCCTCCTCCTCCTCACAAAATAGTCCTCCTCCTCCTCCTCACAAAATAGTCCTCCTCCTACTCCTTACAAAATAGACCTCCTCCTCCTCCTCCTCCTCCTCCTCCTCACAGAATAGACCTCCTCCTCCTCCTCCTCACAAAATAGCCCTCCTCCTCCTCACAAAGACACCCGCAGCGGCCGCGAGGAAGGGACATTTATAACAATGGAGTACCTACAAGGTAACCATGCTTATTGTTAACTAAACCTTTCACTCTTTTTGTATTTTTTCCTGCTATTTTATAGTTAAATAAGGGACAATGTAATGTATAATAAAATGAACAGAATCTTAACGTCATCCTCCGTAATATTTTTTTCTGTAAATTTCATGATGTTAACCCCACATTTTTTCACTTTAATCCACTAAACCTCTGGTTTTATAGGCTCTAAGAACAATAGAAACCACAAGCACATGGAAGAGACAAAACAAACCACAGCCACGTGTTGAAAACAAAAGAACATGTATATAAAATCTATATTAGTGTTGTATTCGTATTTGTAAACCTACACCTATTTGGTTTAAATAAATATAGTATCCACCTATGGCCTTTTTTTGTGATCTTGGAGCATATGCGCGCTATCCCTATAATAGGTATATGATATTATTAACTACAACTATGCTACATTTTTTTTCTTATCTAGCTATTGGTATTAAAAAGTATACTATAATTTTTAACTACTAACCAACCCATAAAACCTTAAATAAGCTAAACTAATCAAACGATATAACTACTCAAAGATATTAAACCCGAACCCTCTTAAATAATTCCAATCTCCAGTTTGAGCATGTCTGGGCAAGCCCTTCTGATGAGCGGGCAAGTCTGGGCAACCTATTGTTTTCGAGAATGACGCAACTTCCAGCCTAGATATAGCTATAATATTTGCACTTCCATGGTGGATCCACAGATCCACCCTGATCCACCCGCGCCAGGTTGTATACTACTAACCTAGATCATGATATCTAGTAAGTTAAAAATGCGTTACATAGTAAAGACATTAAATGATGTATGAATAACATGGCAATGTAGCTGAGGCCCCCAAACATATCAAAAATAAGGGAAGTGGTCAAAACATCTTTACTCGAATGGGTGGGACCCGATGGGGTGGTGTATGCCGCAACCAACCTTCTTTTAGGAAAAAATGGCCATTTTTAACTGCGAATATCTCGTAAAATAATAAATGAATACAATAGATTGGCTCAGCACCGTCTTCTTTATATCGAGAGCAACACATCCATGCAATAAAATCCAACACCCCTTACTTGGGCATGGAGAAAATGGGCATCGAAAAAACGGGTGGGTAGGTACAACCCGGCACCTACCACCTCCCACGATAAAATCGGGTCCCGGTCGATCCCGCTCCTCCTCCCCTCTGCTGGGCAGCTTAGTTCAACAAGTGTCACACGAAAGGCCATATACTCTGAGATCAGGTTCGTCCGCCACTGTACCTGTGACGGCTAAAACAAACAGATTCGGAAATCTATGTACGATCAAATATCAGAGCCAACTGTAAATAGCATTTCAGTACCATAATATTTATACTTATGTAATATCGATATTGTAATTAGTGTTCTGACCGGCCTCGTAATTAAGCAATTGCTGCGATATGGCTTTATTAAACAATTATTATTATTATTATTATTATTATAATACAAATGTTTTGACCGCTTCCCTAAGTTGTCGTTTTGCCAGAAGTGCCTGTCAGGGGACTGGGGCGGGGTTCCCTGTGGATGCTCAGGCTACTAAGCTAGATCCAACATGGAGGTGCATCGAAATCGAGCCGCTAAAATTTCTGGAAGCTCTCGCACAAAGTTAGTGTTTTTCTGGCAAATGTCGCCGAAAATGGGATCTATCGTCACTTCCAAATATTAAGGTAAACACTTCCGAATTTGGTTTTGGCCGCGTAGAGTTTTTTGAATAATGGTCTATCAAAAATCGACTGTGCTCGAAGCTCGCGCAAAGATGATTTTTGCGGTGCTGGCCTGATGACCAATGATGGTTGGTAGTGCTCGCAAAAAGGGATCTATTTAAGTTTACTAAGTGCTCGCTGCTCGTATTTGCTTCAAAATCAAATTGCTCGATCTCACACATAGATAATCCGGGTGCTCGCATGTGCTTGCCAAGGACCATTGGGCAGTCGCAAAAAAAATCCGCACCCCCCCCCCCTGTTGAGGACCCGAGTCACAGCTACCCACCCTGGATTTTTTAAATTTGAACCACCCACCCTGGAATTCCAGTGATTTTCTCATGACCACCCTGGAAATTGCGCTTACCCACCCTGGAATTTCGTATTTTAAGGGTGCCCACCCTGGAATTCCAAGCTCTACTTTGACCACCTGGAGGGCCCTTAGCTGAACCAGGTGGGTGCATACCTACTAGTAACTACTGCGATAGAAATGAGATGATAAAATGATAAAAAATGTCGGCTTCAAGCACGTTTACTGTCTCTTTATTCTTACCCCAGGCTCAACAAGTGCGTACTCTTAACAATGACCATGGCGCTCGCGTGAAGACCGTTTAGTTTCCGTTTTCTACACCCCTGTCATGACGGCGTAGTTACCGTCACTAAGCGGGTAACGTGACATGCAAGACCTCTATTCTTACTGATCTCATTAGTGCGAACATAAGGCACTACTCATTAGTATTCGATTGTTGCTCTACTCGTGTGCGCGTGACAAATTTTGTAGCCGGGACACACAGAAATGTTTTTCGCCAGAGAAGAAACATCTTATGTGTCTGAGACACAGGCGTGCGATGTTTCCTAGTTTAGCCACTCAGAGAAACATGCAGGACAAAAATGTTGCGTGCTACATGTGTCCTCGTTCAGCCGTAGCTTTAGAAGTAACATCCATAAATCTCAATTCGCATTGTTGGTCCATTATGATAAGATTGGACTGTGAGCCGGACGTATCTTGTTACCAGGGGCGGTTCTTGTACAAGTGCGCGCTTCACTACACTGTTTGCATTGGTGTTTCCTTGAAAGACCTGAAAAAATAAACAAACATTGTGGAAGTCAGGGGCAGAATTTTAAAAAGTTGCAGTCAGCCTCAGGCGTAAGCATGATTTTAGAAATCTAGAGACCAAGCTCGTGAATGAAGTACAGTACGTGTAACCTACTAGCCTATAGGCTGCAGACATCACTCAGCATCACTGTTGGTGAAGAGCTTGGTATGTTTGTCGGGGCAGCGGAGCCACAAGAGCGAGATTCTTATATTTAGACAAACCCAAGGACGACGGAGTTCGACGGTTTTTTTGGGGGGATGACCGAGTGCCCCATATCTACATTTCTGCCTTACTACCTCGAGCGTGACGATAGTCGGCGCCAAGGTTTCAACTGGGCGCCGTATTTTCTTGTCTTCGTTACGTTACTTGTAATATGTAAACTCTTCTTTGCGGAGTCTTCTTTGCGGAGTCGCCTGATCTCTGTTGCCCTTGTGACTGACCTGGGGCTTCCTGCTGCGACAGTCTCTTGTGTTGTGTGATACAGTCCTACACTTAGCACACCATTTGCTAGACTCCTTGCTGTAACAGTCAATACGTTTGTGGCCTTTTCTTCCACATTTGTAGCAGTTTCCCTGGAATTTCTGCTTTAAAGTCATGACGCTTTCCTCGTCATTTCCAGGGGTCCTTCGGCAGCTTTTCTCCGTCTCCTCATAGTTTCGGAGAGCTGTTCTAAACTCGCTGAAAGTCATCGGTTTGTCCTTCTGCGCTGCCACCGTCGCGAAAATTTGTAGCCATCTGGCAGGCCTTTTAGAGCCATGGCTACCAGTAGCCCATCGCTTATTACTTCGTCGGCGGCTTTCAGGGCGGTAGACGCTTTCTCCGCTCGGAGGATGTAGTCCGTTGTAGACTCGCCATCCTTCATCGTCAGGGAAGTCAACTCAGTATATAGGGCAATTACTCTTGGCTTCCCCTTGCCCTGGTAGTGCTCTGCGCAAGACACCTAGGGCTTTCCTGCCGTCGTTATTGGCCTCTCGTATCACGAGAGCCAAACTTCTGTCGTCCAAACACTGGACCAACTCTGCAAACGCATTTGCGTTCTTTTCTGCGTCAGGGGCCGTGGTTTCTCCTTCCTTTGGTATAACCACATCGTACAGTTTCTGGAGGCGCATGTAGCCAAGGAACTTTACTTCCCAGAGCTCGTACTTGCTTTCGTCCCCACTGAATATGAGCGTCCTCCTGGGCCCATAACCTGTTGCGTTTAGCCCTGTAGCCATAGTAGTTACACAAGATAGCATACAAGAACTTGACAGGATATCCACATATATAACAACAACTGATTTATTTCATATAGCTCAATCATATTTATATACAAGTTTCTAGGCGTATCAAGAATGGAATTCACGTACGATTATTTAGAGTTACATTCTTTTGATTCCGGCAAGTCTACATAGGAAATTACATACAGGTATCATAATAATTGTGATAGCACTAATCTATCTAATCTAAAGTGGTGATCATGACTTAGATAGAGTAATCAGATAATGGAAACGTAATATCAGGCACGTATTCTAACAGATTCCAGCCACAATTACAGACCAAAAGCCCAATTAGCTATTTCTTAGATTGTTGGGTAAAGTTAATCCTTACACGGTGCACAACTGGTGCATGTTTCGACACACTCGCTAATCTTTTTCCGCCATTGATAACCAAACAAGACAAGTTCTTAAGATGCAATGCGCATGCGCGGCAGAATACTCCTCTATTAGTGTCGGTTAGAATATCACTTGAGTTTATATTTTAGGCGAAAATTGCTTTATTTTCGCGCAATAACAACTAGAAACTTAGCCCAAGTTAGCCCTACTATACCTAGGGTAAACCTACCGGGAAGGTAGGGTAGGTAGACCCCTTTCCAAAAAAGTCTCAGTCTTTTCTCATTTCTTTCCCAAGCGTTGGAAAAGGGAAAATCAAAAATAGTCTTAGTTTTTCATCGAAGAAAAAAGCCCTTGTAAATGTAGGCGGAATTAGTCAGTTTCGATGGCAAAAAGGTGGCACTTTTTCCCAACCGGAAAAGCTTGCAAAAAGATTAGAAGTAGGAGTAGGAGTTCTTTCTCGTTTTTAACTCGTGGGTTACTATGGTAACCCCGAGTTGTAGTGGGGACCCGATGTCACTCACTCCGGTGTAAACTTTTTACATTAGCATAATTAGCATAATTGATTATTTGTTTAGTTATGTGTTCATTTTACCTACCCCTCCCTCGAAACATTCGCTTATCTTTTCGCTCCCCCATCCACTTTGCCGTCGGTCACCCATCCAAATACTAACCCTGCCGGATCGTGCTTAACTTTAAAAGATTGCCCGAGTCACGCGCTTACCAACTGCGCCACGGGGACTTCGTGACGTAATCACTCAGGAAAAACTGATTTATATGTGTCAAACGTCCCAGCGCAGAGTGTAGGTTTTGGTCGAGGGTCGAGTGTCGAGGGTAAGACGTCGAGGGTCGAGGGTAAAATGTCGAGGGTCGAGGGTAAAATGTCGAGGGTCGAGGGTAAAATGTCGAGGGTCGAGGGTAAAATGTCGAGGGTCCATTTATTCTTTTTCTAAGGGCCGATTTCTTTTTTAAATGCAAATTCTCGGTTTTCCCCGCTTTACTCGTTCACATGCCCGCATGTTGGTGAAAGCGTTGCAGATGTTTCTTCAGACTTGCCGCTACAAGTTTTCTTATCGCAGACATTTGTCAATCAAATCTTTTGCTTCGCTAATTAGACTGCACGTGAAGACAGTGAAGGGAAGCAAAATCTTCTGTTTAACCGTGGAAATCTCTAAAGTTAAACAGCAAATTCGAAGCAAGCTTGCCGAGTCCGAGTATTTTGGGCAAGAAAAGATTTTAATGTTTTGCTTTTATTCAATCTTCGGGAAAACTAAGATTTCCGCGGCATTTTCGCAACCTATTTCTAGCGCTCACTTCACTAGAGTGCTTCGTGAAAGATCGCAAATGATATTCGACCTAACTTCATTTCGCTTCGTTTTATTGTGCTTATACCTATCCCTGAGTCTCCTAAAGTTAGCTGTAGTATAATGAGTAGCATCAGGGACGTCCCTGGTAGATGGAAGCAAAACTAGTAAGTGCTGGGTATAAAATCACGTCGGCGATTGCTTTTTCTGCGCTGGCAGCATATCGCAATGGGACTACCAACACTCCAGTTCATTGCCAGTTGAAGAACGCCGTGTTCAAAATCTTCGAAAAACACCAGTTCGATGAACGTAGAGTGGACTTCCTTTGGTTTGATATTATCTCAGACCAAAAGATTTTATTGTTGTTTTCATTTGTGTTCTCCTGTTTGAGCAAGATCCGCGTGCTTACACGCTCGGTACGCTCTGTCGAGACCTTTCTGAGAACTCCTGGCGAAAAAGCACAACAAATCTGCCACAGTTTTAGGGAATTTGATTTTGAAAAAGATTGCCCGAAATTTACGCCTGGAGTTTTCGGAAAACATTTTGTTTTATCCCGCTCCGCGAAGGTCGAAAAAGGTGGTAAAATTCTCAGCACAACTGTGTCGGAGTCTATCCACGTATCAGTCAGGAAAACCGAAATTTGCATTCTTTAAAAAATATTTCAACATCACGGGAAAAATTATTTCATTTATTTGCAGAAAAAAAATTGGACCCTCGACACATTTTACCCTCGACCCTCGACATTTTACCCTCGACCCTCGACATTTTACCCTCGACCCTCGACGTCTTACCCTCGACACTCGACCCTCGACCAAAACCTACACTCCCCAGCGCAGGTTCTCTGTCTCATAATCTCTCACAAGTTCACTGTGTTTTGAACGGCTTAAAATTAATCTTAAGTTGACTATGTACGAATTCGAACAATATTCGACCGATGTGAGATACGAATCTCCGATGTGAATGCTCATGAACGTGAGATACGAATCTCCCAAACTTCGCCGGCAAACTTCAGGTTCACTCAGTTCACTGTCTCGCAAGTTAACTGTTCACTGGACTTATATCTTCCCTAAAGCCGAAAATCACGACTTTTACTCATCGAACATTGTTGTTGTGATGCTAATGTCTTTGCCAATGAATCGTATCCCGTCGACGGTTTCAGTTCGCGGCTTGAAATTACTCTTACTACGAGACTCGTGTTTTAAAGTGCCGAGAATCTGCCAGCTGCCGCACTCTCGCCACTGTTGTCACGCCGAAGGTTATAAAATATTTTTTGGAATCTTAGTAGTGGTTATGACTCATTATTATCACTACGCGCGGTACTCTGACAGGAATTAAGAAGCGATTCATCGCCAAATCACACCGGTGAGCAGAAACCTCAACAACAACAAGCTTAGTCTCATGTTCGAAGCGAAGGCGAACAAGTTGTTTACTAGAAAAAGAAAATATTGTGGAACCGAAACATAAACTCGCTATCAGTCTGGGAAACAAGTGAAACAGTACTTAATTCGACAACCACGGACAGAACACCGACGAAAAATGGAGGGCTCCGGAGATATTGGTTGAATTTATCTGTTTTTTTTTTTTGGTGTGCTTTCGTTTCGAGGACGGGAGGGATGGCGAGAGCTGACTAGAAGTAACTAAGCCTACAAAAAAGCAGTTAAAAACATTTGCCATGTTTTCATTTGTATTCCCTTTTGGGATTCTTATTACCCTGCTAGCAGAGTAGATTTTTTTGTGCTTTTAAAAGTTGTGATTCTTTTTGTTTCATGTATTAACCTAAGTTTGTATCTCAACGGGCGAAATAATTGTGAACGATACGATTTTTTTGCCTTTATCTAAGCTTACAGTATTCAATTAGGCTGGACGAACACTATCATGCTTGTATTATTTGGCCTTGTGTAGTGATAATAATGATAATAACATGATTTTTGTCGGGCATATAGTTGATTTGTGTCCCTCGTAGCATGCTACTCGGGCCCCAGACGTCCGCGGAGTTCAACCTTGAGGTCAACACATTTCTTCTTTTTCTTTTTAAAATCCTTTAGATAAAAAAAAAATGATGTTCTCGAGAACAATATTGAAATACTTTGAGGCCGGGTTTTTTTCACTTTCAAGGAAAAATCCAGCTTTCAAAATCGCGCCAAAAGTTGGGAGCACTGAAGCTCCAATTAGCTCATACATTTACTGTGGATTGAAAACGCCCGATTTTAATATTCAGCAATAATTAATTTTTAACTCTGCTGGATTCAAAATGTAAACATTGGAACTGGCTTATACCCGTCCGTTATTTTTTCCCGGGGGATGGGGGATGGGGGGGGGGGTTCTCCATGTTTTTGGGGCGGGGGTGCTCGTCGGGAACTTCTATTTTACCCCCAAAAGGTACCAACAAGACGATTTTTCCCTCGTAATTTTCTCTTGTATTTTTTGAGAGCGAAAATACGTCTGAATTCAGGCTTCAGACAAGCGTGATTTGCTAGAACGGACCCCTAACTGGTACCCATCTTTAAAAATTTAAAGTCTTCAAATTTTACCCCTCAAAGGCACTACGACGAGCACCCCCCGCCCCAAAAATATTGGAGTCCCCCCCACCCCTGGATTTTTTCCGGGAAATTTCATTTTTTTAATGAGCAACCCCACCTATTCAATATGAGAGCCTTCCCCGCCCTGTCCTCTTCACTCTTCATTACCCACGAGTTGGCGATAGCTATAGCTTTGATTGATCAATCTTGAAATTAAGAAAAAAGCTGACTTTTTTTGGAAAAAGGTGGACCTTTTCCGATAATTTTTTTGAAAGAGAAAATTTGAATAAGGTAGGGTATTTTCGAGGATTTCAAGTGACAAATATGGAAAGTAGGAAAAGGTGCTATTTTCAGAATCAGAAATGAAAGTCAAGTGGGAAGTAGAATTGCCGGTTTGTGCCACGGAATTGGGATCCGGGATCCAGAGTGTGGGATCCGGGATCCAGCTAAATTTCAGGTTGGGATCCGGGATCCAGGAGTGTGGGATCCGGGATCCAGCTAAATTTCAGGTTGGGATCCGGGATCCAGAGTGTGGGATCCGGGATCCAGCTAAATTTGAGGTGTGGGATCCGGGATCCAGAGTGAGGGATCCGGGATCCAGAGCATGGGATCCAGGATCCATGAGTGATCCACGGGTCGGGATATCCGGGATCCAAAACTTCTGTAAATCCCTTTATATGGGACGAGAACCTCAAGTATGGTTTGAGGTGCGTCTCGTTCTTGTTTCGATTCTCGAGATTCAAGCGCCGCATCGAGGACATCGGCTCGTGGAGTGAGGTATTTTAGGTGGCGCTGGCGGGATCTCCTCCTGTACAGGGTTGCCATCCTTTGCACCCACCGACAGTTTTCGGGGAACATATGGATGAATTACGACCGGGCTTTCCGGGAACATGCCGCCGCAGGACGCATCACCACGGATTGGTCGTTGCTAGATACTGAACTATTCAACGTGTATGCCGCTGAGGCAGTGACTCGCCCAGAGCTCAGTGTGGCGTCCAATTATGAAGTCTGCCGTTCATGGAACTTTTGTCGGTGCGTTAGGCTGCATTCATTATGTATACTACAGGGGGGGGGGGGGAGAGGATTTGTTTTTGACAATGCAAAATTTTCAGATCCCCTCAAGGCACAACATATTTTACACGAATCCCCCCTCTCTGTCAGAAGGAAAAACACGCCCCCCACCCCCTCCCCGACATTTTTCAAGTTATATGTCGAGGTAGGGTCGCGTCAATAACATTTTTTCAAAAGATGCAGAACAAGGCTCAATGATAAAAAATACAAAACGTAAAAATGCAAATAAAAATCATAGGTGCCTGTATTCTTTTTTGTGTGTAGTGACTTTCTACAAAGTGTTCTGGTGCGCTTCTCGGTTGGAACCTTACTACATAGACTGAGTATCATTTATTTTGTATTTGATTATTTGGTTTGTTTTCCGTTGTGCGCGCGAAGAAGAAAAACAAGAAGGCCTTTTACAATTTTTTAAGTTTATAAGTCTTTATGCGCGCGAAAGAGGGTAAATACACGAGAATAGTAGTGCAAGTGATATTTCTTCAGGAGGTTCAAACTCGGTGTTTAAAAATATATAATTCCTCAACAAAATATTCATCCCCCCATCATGTTATGAAAAAAAAAACTTGACATCCCCTCTTTTCCAGTTGCTAAATTTTGAGATTCCCCCTCAAAATCCTCTGCCCCCCCCCCCCCCTGTAGTATACATAATGAATGCAGCCTTAAACCGAACCAGTCCAGTTCCGAATTCTCTGCTATGCCACTGAATAGGCATCAACGGCGCATAAATAGTTGGTATTTGACTTCAATTTGAGGCTCCCACTGCATGTATGCGCCATTCAGCGGTAAAGCAGAGAATTCGAAACTGGACTATTGATCGACTATTGACGGTCTGAAAACAAGTGCCTTCGTTGCTCCGGCAGCCATCAGTTCATATCATGCCAGGACGTGGCGGAGCATCGTCCCGCTAGTGTTGGTAGCAAGCGGAGCGTTCCAGAGGCAGAGCATTGCAGATCACGCTCCCAAGGCTAGTCGGTCTTGAGGTAGCATAGAACAGTCGAAGTGTAAGTTACAATTGCATGTATAAGCCTCAGGTTGTGCGTTGCCATTTAGTCGTTTTGCGCTGGAGCTTTGTCGTGTTTATTCTTGTTTGGTCTGCAGGTGCATGCGTCGGCTGAGTCCGACTATCTCAGGTTAATTTTAATCCCTTTCTCATTCGAGCTATTAAAAACAGGGCGACTGCCACTACTTGCATAGATCTCGTCGTATGTTTATTGTGGTCTTCATTTTAGGCATATCTGGTCGACGCATCGGGCACATCTTGTTTCGCGGACAACTGCTAGCGGCTCGTGGTTCATTTGGATATGATCACCCCCGCTGCAAGGAAGGGGCAGTACCCCGCGCGCGTTGAGATTAGAGGGCGCACTCTCTCGCATTGCACTAGCTGGCACTTAGCTAGAGCAGGCACCCTGGTACTAGCCAGGCGCTCGCCTGGACAGGTAGCTCCCTCATGCAATGTACCTGCAGCTGTCTGTTGTCCGAAGAGGGAGCGCCCTCGCGCAGTACCCCAAGCAGGTGATAGGCGGGAGAGGGAGCGCCTTCGCGCAATACACTATCAGATGGTAATGCGTTGCTCGAGCAGAAGGAAGGGTACCCTCGTGTTCTCTTGGCAGTGCAGCGTGGCACTGAATAGACGCTTGGTCCGTGTCGTTTGGGGAGGTACCACCTCTTCCATGTCCCCTCTCCAAGCACCTTGGACCCTCTTGGGATGGAGACCTGGTTGCCATGGTTACCTCGCGCAGTGTCCTCCCCTCTCGAGGCACTTACTACCGACCTCAGCTAGTGTTGATGAGTTTAACTATGAGTACAAGTATCTATATTCTTCGCTTAGTGTCTTTCTGGTATTGGGACCCAAGCGGGCGGCCCACTACAGCTACGCCCTTGAAATTAGAATGATTTCCAAAGAAACCTTGATCCCACCAAATTAATAGAAAATGATTTAGTTTTAGAGTTCGTCTCCAATGAAGATAGCCAAGGGCCACCTTAATTAAAGAGGGAGATAATTTGAACCGATAAAGATACCTTGACCTGACCACCAACTCTGTACTCCTCCCAAAGATTCCCATTATTGCTGTACGAGACGGTATATGACTTGACCCACTGTGAATGTGGAACACGCCCTTGGGTCGCTACCATGGTAACGACGGTCTGACTACCAAGATCGACCTGTTGATTGACGGTATTTAGTTAATCATCACGAGTCTCCATCACCTATTGGTGGGCGTCCGAAGCACAGGAATACCGATGAATCTATTTTTAGATTGTAGAACTTAAATCCTGCAAGAATTGGTTGTCATGCAGGTCTGCTCTCTCGAAAAAAGAAGACGGAAATAACCGCTGCCATCGCACTGCACGCCTTGAACCCATCATTCTCACTCTCAAAGTTTATCTCCAAAATCCACTCCTGTGCATATGGCTTAAGGTTACTGAGAACCTTCGCGGCACGTCCTCGGAAAAAAAATCATACACGTCCTTAGT
Organism: Scolanthus callimorphus; assembly: GCA_033964015.1. Lineage (NCBI taxonomy): Eukaryota > Metazoa > Cnidaria > Anthozoa > Actiniaria > Edwardsiidae > Scolanthus > Scolanthus callimorphus. Next base: position 21,707,962 of record CM066925.1, on the reverse strand, counting down.
TTAACCAAAACATGTCAACCTATATATCGTTGGAAAGCTTATAGAATGGACTAGCGGGCTATGGCAAAAAAGAAATCTCTTTTTGATATCTGTAATTTTTTTAAAGCATTGATTGAATATTTTGGTGTGCCATTTTCACGAGCTAACGCTGTCGAACTACTGTACCTTGACTCCAAAGTAACATATTATTTTAATCCTTAAAGGTGTTTCTCAAAAACCGTGTCTGCGTTTTTTAAAATTTTGTCTAGTTCAAAAGTTATGAATTTTTAAAATTTTTAGAGCGTGAAAATTCAATAAAATTTGACCTTCAAAATTTAAAAGTTTGATAACTTTTGAGCAAAGCAAAATGGTAAAAATCGCAGACACGGTTTTTGAGAAACACCTTTCAGGATTAAAACAATGTGTTACTTGGGAGTCAAGGTCGAGCTGTTCGACAGGGTTATCTCTTGAAAATGTCACAGCCGATTTTTTTATAAAACCTTTAAAAAAATTATATTTATGAAAACATTATTTCTTTTTGCCATAGCCCGCTAGTCAATTCCATAAGCTTTCCAACGATATATAGGTTGATATGTTTCGTTAAACTAAGGACGTGTATGATTGTTTTTTCGAGCACGTGCGCGAAGGTTCTCAGTAACCTTAACCAGGAGCGCATGAGTAGTACCTTCCATGATCTCACATATCCGGTCCATGAGAAAGCGTTTTTAATTGGGAGTTTGCAGGTGGAGTATAGATGGATACTCTTGATGATGCGCTCCCGCTGTTTTCAGACTAGCCTGCTCGCAGGTTTTGGAGAGTAGGTTTAGGTCAAGAAACCCGAGTTTGATTTCGTGTGGCCAGGCCCGTCAGCATGAGGCGAGCGAGGTACTCGCCTCGGTAAAACTTTCCATGTTTTTTTACTGAAAGAACCAGAAGCAAATTTAAAATGAAATTTAAACTAGCCTTAACCGTTTGTCACAGAAAAATGGAAATCTGGCTGACTATGCCTCGGTAATGATGTTTTTTTTTCTGGCAACGGGCCTGGTGGCTGCCATCTTCGATATGTGGCAAAATATATGACATGAACCGGAAGCGTCACAGACGGTGGTCGGCTATTAAAGCATCATAGTCTTCGGGAAGGCGTTAATTGTTTTCTCTCATGCCTCCCGCAGTTTTTTTCGTTGTGTGTGCCTAAGACCACTTTTGTGTGTCTATAACTAACTGTAGTGTTGTGTTATGTTGCGATTGACTGGTGTGTGTGTCTTCTAAAATGATGCGATTGGCAGGAAGATGGCGCGCGCACGAGAAAGGCGAATGTCGTAGACAGACCTGGAGCCATTCACCGGCTCTGTTGAATTCTGCTTGCCACGCGCCTCCCTGCCCATTTGAAGACGAAGGTTGCATGTTCAGACGCGCGTATCTTGGGCTTAGGCCTTCGCGACGGAACGAGGAGGCAGTTAATCTGTGGTTAGGAATCCGCCCATCTTCCATCCCAAGTGGACCAGTGCACTCTGTGTTGAAAGAAGAAGATTCTTGGTGTTCACATGACGTCACCAAAATCTTAACTTTGAAGCTATGGTCTCTATGAAACTGTGCTTTTCAGGTCACTCCCCAATAGGACTCTTCTCGCCGCCATATTTGTTAGAGTCCTTCCGGCCGAGGGACTACAACATGGCGAAGCCATACATTTAACTTTAAACAGTTTGCACATTTGGTCGCTTATATCTCGCTTGCTTATAAGATACCAGTCTTAAATTTGGTAAAACTATTGAGAATATATTCTCTTTTAGAATATTGGCTTTTTGTTCGAAATTACTCGCTGAAAATCAATTTCAGTACGAAGTACCCCGAAGTCAAATATTTTCAGTGTTATCGATAAAATAGCTTAGCCTATGCATGAATGTAGAGAAAGCATTGGCGGATTTAGGGGGAGGCCCAAAGGGCCACCTTCCCCTCTCCTTTCAATAGATTTCCTATTCCATTTACTGTATTTGATGGAGCAAGGTTAAACTTCGCTCCATTATTTTCACTTTTGACCCCCCCCCCCCCCCCCCCCCCCTTTTGTGTGTGGAAAGATCGGAATCCGGAAAGTGTTCTGTTCTTTGCTTAGCAGTTTCCAACCGCAACGCCAACGGCAGATGGAATGGCCCATCTGGAAACCCCGGCCTTGCGAAGCGGAAAGCTGCATTTTGCAGCGCATTTCCTCGCCTTGTTCTCCAAAAATGGCATGTCGTCCATCTACTTTTTCTCTTTTCAAAACTTCTGTCAAACGTTGCCAGGAGAACCTAAGTCGCAAAATATGCCAAAAGTGAAGAAGAGGAGCCGCTTATAGAGTTTATGGCAAAGCAAGAAGTCTGGTTTAAAACCCACTCTAAACATTAAAAGGGTAACAGAATTGTTAATAAATTATGATAACTGTTCTAACTGTCCGGCTATGGTAATTCATGTTTCGAGCACGAAGACTTTCTATACTAGCTTGTGCTGTGGATACTTCTCTCGTAGGTAAGTAGCAGCATTCTTGCGTTGTCGGCTGCTTCTTCGGATTTCACCTTCTTCTGCTGTGACATCTGTCTCTTTGTTACACCCCTCCTCGCTTGTCGGATTTACTATGTCGTCTTCCACATGTGTGTTTCTTCGATGTGGTCTCCTGCGTTCCGAGATTATCCTCTCCCAAGTCCACATTCCCTTTTTGTCGTATGTCTGTGTCCTTCTGGTACCTGTGCTCGTGTTGACATCCACTTAGTTAGTGACCTCCTCTTCTGACCTGTAGGGCTATTTCTTGAAATGCGCAGCACTGCCATCTGCTCTCCGTGCAACCACTTGTGATCCTTTGCGGTACTGCACCTGAAGGGGCACTCTTTCGTAAACCTGCGTTCCTTTGTTAGTTTCCTTGCGCTTTACCAGGACCGAATCTCCCACTGAGGTTTTCACCTGTCGTTTTCTATCCGCATAGCTCTTCAGCTTCATTTTCTCCTCCAGATCTCTTTGGTACAACTCCTCGAAATCCAGCTCGCGCTGTGTTTTCTCTTCATCGGCAGTCTGGTACGGAACGTGCGATTGGGAAACATGATGTCTGCCGGTGCTACCTTTGTAGTGCGGTGCGGAGTTGCCCGGTATGCCCGAGGGAAACGGTAGGCATCTTACTTGAAGGTGGCACCCGTCAGCAGCCTGGAGACTTGGTATAGCTTCTTTGCGATTCCCGTGAACTGCTCCGCCTGAACCCGAGGTACTTGCTAAGTCTCCAAGCTCCTCTCCGTTAACCGGTGAACCATTGTCATCACATTGAATGGGGTGCCGAGAGACGAAAACATACGATCCAACATGAGACTACTGCCCTGGCACTCATGCCTGAGACGAATTCCATCTCGGCCCATCTGGACGGCTTGCAAACTACGACAGGATGTATTCACCAATATGTATGGGGCCCCACAAGTCCATAGCTCTCTCCTGCCAGGTCTCTGCCGGTACTGGGGTCATACGGAGAGGTTCTCTCTCGTATGATGCCGTCACCACCTGACATGGATGGCGTGCTGGATGTGTGCTTCTACCATTCTGTCTAAGCCTGGGAACCAACCCGAGTCCATCCGAATCCATTCTGACATAGGTGGCAGTGCTGGATATGTGCTTCTACCATTCTGTCTAGTAAGCCTGGGAACCACATCCGAGTCCATGAGTACACTTTGGTCTTGGTGATGCCCTGGTGGCCCTCATGATCGAGCTGGCCAACTGGACCACCTTCTCTCTCAGCAAACGGGGTACAACTATTTGTGCTCCCCTTACCATTAGCCATCAAACGACTGCTAGCTCTGTGAGCACTCGGTCATATGCCGCACCCAGCGATCTCTTCTTTTGCGTCGTATTAAAGTAGCCTCGTGAGATGGCCTCCTTAAGCTCCGACAACTCGGCATTGTCACCGCATCCGGTACCGATTCTCGTACCAATGGCCATGATCTCCCTTTCAAACCCATCTTCTTACTCGGTCGCTTCTGGCGCGGGCTTGCCTCGAATGGTAGTTGCAGTTTCGTTGTTCTCCATTCTTGCGCTTTTACCGGGTATGAAGTTGAGGTTGAAGTTGAAGACTTGTAGACGTACTCTCATTCTTTCGATCCGGAGCGGCGCTATTGCGCGGTAACTTGTCAGCAACGGTACCAGCGGCTTGTGGTCTGTGTCTACTCCGAAGGGGTCTCTAAGGCCATACAGGTAAATCTGGTTTGTCAGAATGCCCCATTCTACCGCCTTAGCTTCTTTTTCCAGCTGATGGTACCGCTGCTCCGTGTCCGTGAGTGCCCTGGAGCGATAGGACACCGGGTCTGTCCCTGCGGATCGAAGAACGCCATTACCGTCTCTCCCGAAAGGAGAACCTTGACGCGCTCGAACGACCGCTGCCACTCTTCCGTCCAAACGATCTCTGCATCTTTCTTAACACCCTTCCATGAAGTCGGTTGCCCTTGCGAAGAACAAAAAAGAGCGGACTTCTACTGTTGTTTCGGGCGGCCCGGACGCCGTCAGAGCTGACACTTTGTCTGGGTCTGGAGAAATACTCTCGCTCATAAACAGCCTAAGAACTACAACGACGTCAATTTGAACCGGTTCTTCTTTAGGCTGAGCGTAGGCCGTGCTCCCTCCACAGCTGTAGAACGTGCTTAAATGCCCGATCATGCTCTTCTTGGGTTGTTCCGTAGGATGGTATGTCGTCATAGATGCTTGTGGCTTTTAGCTCCTGGTTATGTTCTTACTTTCCTCTGAGAGCTCCAGCTACATATACCCATCGTTCATGACCAGATGCGAAAAGTACTTCAACAATTCAGCCTTGTTTCTAGCTCTCTCAGCGTGGGCAATCGCGTGCCTGGTAATCTGGATGTATCGATTAGCATCAGTCATGTCTAGGGTAGCTCTGGTGCTTTCTCGATCTTTCTTTGGGGTGATGACCACACTGCTGTTGCCATAGGGTCTTCAGCTGCGTCCTCGATTATATCAATCTCTTCCCATTTAATCGCATTTCTCAGCTCGCTGTTAAATCTGCGTTTTGACAATTGTCTGTACTGAATAACTGATATAACTCTAGGGTATTATTTCGGCTAGCTCTGAAATGCTGATCCAACTTTTATAGGTGCTATTTGTAATCTATGGGTTCCTCGGGCAGTATTTCTAGCAAAAGGTCTAGTTTATCAATTCTGACTGCCCTCTCGAAGCGAAAGTGTATTTAGTCATTTCTAAAATATAAGCATTAGAGGACAAAGCTCTTTTCTGAACTGCAGCAAACATTTTAAGAACAGTCCCTTTTTGCCAAAAGAAAGTAGATTGGGATAATTTTCCCAGCTAAAATGACATCCAATTAAAATCGGCTGAAAAAGTAAAAAAATATCCCCCTATGTAAGGGGATCCGGGATCCAGCTAAATTTAAGGACTGGGTTCCGGGATCCATGGGTCGGGATCCGGAATCCAAAACTTAGGAGGAACAGGTCCGTGAACCTGATTGACGACGTTTGCAAGGTCTTACTTTTGCAAACTTGATTCATCCGCTCGCTCAGCATTAAGCAGGTGTCAGTGCTGCTGGGACAGAGTGAACTGGAACACACAGAGGATCGGAGCCCGTACAACAAATAGCTTCCAGATTGATGACAAATCATATCCCCTGGGTGGGAGAGGTGCGTTGCATTGTTCAGCTCACACACGAGACCGTTTTGCTTCCAGTAAAAGTTTATGCTGTAGCAGTTCCACAATACTTTGCAGTGCTGGAAGCAATCGAAGATTTGCGCCAATCCGGGAACTCTATTAACCACGTGACCTTTCAGAATATGTGTGTTGTCTGAGTTTACGGTCATCTTGCAATGCGAGGCGGTGTTCAAACGCCATAACTGCGCCAAAATTGCACAAACTAACAGCAAAACTCTCCTTCCTGAAAATAGAAGGAACCATCGTCATTTTACGGAAGTCTCAATAGGAGGGGTAGCGATCACTTTTCGTTTCCTTGGCCGCTTCGAGACTCGCAATCTTTGTTACGTTAGCAAATCTTCTAGCAAATCCATGGCTGCAAAATTAACGCAAACGGATTAAAAAAAACCGGCTGTGTCAGGTGATCGGACTCTTCTATTGGCTTGGTTTTGTTTTCGTAGCCGATTCAATGTCTGATCTCCGAGCCCAATTTGTTACCTTTTTTGATCCCTGTTCTTATTAAAAATCCTGACACGCGGGGCAAACCACCCCCCAAAATGCGTTTGACTCAACATGACTTTCCATCCTCTGAGGCTATTTTGACCAAATTTGGTAGATAGGATAACATTACGATGATAAATACTTTCCACTACTTTTGACGTCACTATGATGCTTTGTGACGTCACCAGAGATTGCGCAATCGTTTGATCGTATTTAAGAATTGGAATATGCACTATTTCTGTAATGGTTAAAACCGAAAACCGTTTGTTGATAGCATAAAAAACAGCCGAGCTCTAGCATTTCAAAGAATGACCCCCCCCCTCCCCTATTTTTTTTTTTTGTTACAGTAGCAAATGTATGGGAAAACAAACTCACTGGTAACTTTTTTTAGTTTTTAGTCAATTGAACCGATTTCTGTTGTTAAGTGTCAAGCAAAATGGTATCTAAAATCGTATGATTTTGAAATTTTAAATTTCGTCCTTAGAGCGAAGATATAAAGCATGTTATATTGTGTATGACGGCATGAGTATACATCTTTTGGATTTGAACACGGAAAATAGATGATCGAAAATGGAAATGTTTGCAATTATTTTGCAGTCAACTAGTATAACCTATATACTAAGATATTTGTATGTGCAATGATGTTACCGTGCAATAATTAATTCTTTTGTAAACGTTTTCAACTGTTAAGGTAGATCCAAATACAAATCATGAAAAATTCATAACTCAGCTAATATAAATCCTAAAAGCAAACGGTTTTCGACTTTTCTTTCGAGCTTTTCTAGTTTAAATCTATCATTGCCGCTACAAAAAACAAGCAGATTCAACATTACGAAAAATGGTCCAATAAATACGTTATCGCCAGTGACGTCACAATCACCATGGTGACCACTCAATACATGAAAAATGTTTGTCTTCATAATGTCATCCAATGTACGAAGTTTGGTAAAAATAGACACAAGGGGTAGAAAGTTATGGCGAGATTTGATTTTTGGTCACTTTTGATGACTCATTTAGTGGGGTGGTTGGCCCCAGCGTGGATCGCTTCTCCTTCCCTTTTGATATTTCCTTATGACGTGCTTTGTACCATGTCTCCTGAATACGTGGACAGCCTCAGGGGACTTAAGGCATGGGTCTCATTTGCATTCAAAATGGCGGATCAAAAACGTTAGGGGGTGGTCTATCTTCAGTGGCTTTGCTTCTCCCACTGTCAAACATGGTTAAGGTTGTTAACGGTCATGAAATACATAAATCTTATGTTTTGTTTCATTAGAAACATGGAATGTGACCTTTGAACCTAGCATTTAAGCAATTTTCATAAACGTCCTCGGGAGGTATGCAAAAGTTACAAACTCTGGGGATTTAACAACGTGATGTGTTTGAGGTCACCACAGGTATATCTGTTCCAATTCGAGAAAATGTCCACGTAATTAGGAATCCTATTTTAGGATTTTTAACTTCGAAATTAGAAATGTTGTACAAGATATCGAATTGGAGTGATAAATACTACCTGATAGCCTACCATTTCCATAGGATGGTTTCAAGAGAGATGTGAATTTTCCGATACTCCCGAAGCTCTGAAGTTTCATTTCTTAAAATTGAGGTCAAAGGTTAAGAATTGGTTCCCATGGGAACGACAATCAACAAAATTATCAAGAATGACGAGACCTATGGCATTATATCAGAACAAGAAGCCATCTTTAATTCATCAAAAATTAAGGACTGATTGAATGTTTTAAGGGCGTGGCCGCATGGACCCATGCCTTTTAAAAGTCCTCTGAGGCGGAATAGATGTTTTATAGGGGGCTGCTCATTACAGACAATGTATGACATAGAAGGGGGGCTTAGTCCCGGGGAGGGGACTCCCCTATTTTTCGGGCGGGGGTGCTCGTCGAGACTTTCAATTTCACCCCTAAAATGTACCAAACATGGCGTCGCGTAGTTGATAAAAGGTACCAACAAGACGTATTTTCCCTCGTAATTTTCTCTCGTATTTTTACGAGGGAAACTTCTGAAAATCAGGCTACCAACAGGTGTAGTTTGCTTGATTTGCTAGAACGGACCTCCAACAGGTACCTATCTGGAAAAAATTGCAAGTTTTCAAATTTTACCCATCCTTTCAGCAGAAATTGCAAGTTTTCAAATTTTACCCATCCTTTCAGCAGAAATTGCAAGTTTTCAAATTTTACCCATCCTTTCAACAGAAATTGCAAGTTTTCAAATTTTACCCATCCTTTCAACAGAAGTTGCAAGTTTTCAAATTTTACCCATCCTTTCAGCAGAAATTGCAAGTTTTCAAATTTTACCCATCCTTTCAACAGAAATTGCAAGTTTTCAAATTTTACCCATCCTTTCAGCAGAAATTGCAAGTTTTCAAATTTTATCCATCCTTTCAGCAGAAATTGCAAGTTTTCAAATTTTACCCATCCTTTCAACAGAAATTGCAAGTTTTCAAATTTTACCCATCCTTTCAGCAGAAATTGCAAGTTTTCAAATTTTACCCATCCTTTCAGCAGAAATTGCAAGTTTTCAAATTTTACCCATCCTTTCAACAGAAATTGCAAGTTTTCAAATTTTACCCATCCTTTCAACAGAAATTGCAAGTTTTCAAATTTTACCCATCCTTTCAGCAGAAATTGCAAGTTTTCAAATTTTACCCATCCTTTCAACAGAAATTGCAAGTTTTCAAATTTTACCCATCCTTTCAGCAGAAATTGCAAGTTTTCAAATTTTACCCATCCTTTCAGCAGAAATTGCAAGTTTTCAAATTTTACCCATCCTTTCAGTAGAAAACAAAGCTCTCGACCAATAGCGCGTATGGAATAATCCTTTCTAATCACTTGAGTAGTTATACTAATAAATACAAGAGACGTGTATCATGTTTATTGTGATACTAAGATGTACTGGGATTTCTTTTTACCGAACATTTTGTCGCAACATGTAAATGAAAATATCCTCTGCTAGCAAGAAGCACTTTCGAAAGTGGTTTTATTTGCCCACGAAATCCACTAATATTAGGTATTAGCTTCAACCAGCTGCTTTACTTCGAACAGCTGATTCTGAACACTGCCTATGTTAATGAGCCCAGCGATATTCGTTACTTTTTCCTCTGCCTTTTCCCATAGTTCCACTATCAGCACCATGTTTGAGGACCCAAAACTATAGTTTTTTCTTCACCGCGAACATCCACAGCGTAAAATACGAGATGCACGTTTCTGGCTGTTTTGTTTTTGGGAGAGGGATTTCGAGTCGTGGAATAGCGAGTATCTTCCACCAAACTAGAATTCATTCACAGTTTTGAAGGAAGTACTAACCTTTGCTTGGATTAATCTCTTGAACACGATGAAACCAGCAAGACATACTTAAAGAAATAGAAAAGAAAATGAAACGGATTTCTTTCCTCGTGCTCCCTTTAAAAGAGAAGTCTTCAAGCTGCTAGTCATTACTTAGTTACTCACTTACCCTGAGTTCGCTTTCGAGAACAACGTAGAATGTTATTGCACGCAGTGTTGATTAACTCGTGTTTTGTAGGCCGTGAAATGGTTATTAATTCTATTACTCTATACCTAGTCTTTCTCACGAGGTGGTAAACATCTTCATCGTTCACGAAACAAAAGGTTCTTAATTGTTATTGTATTCAAAATAGTCATTTTAATTCCAGAGGTGCTATCTGTAATTTCTATTCATACGAAAAAATAAAGAATACGTGATTTACGCGGCCTAATTTACACGGATCAGGGGACAAAATTGTTTGAATAACATAATAAAAAAGACCAAAGAAAATGTGAAAATTTTTAGGACGAAAAAGTTTTAGGACGAAATAATGCCTATAGACCTTTTCCAAAATAGCTGACGCAAATTTACATGTCTTCAGACAGTCTTCAAATTAAACTGACTGAAAATCAAATACTGGCACTAGAAAGAGTATCCTCACATTAGTAATATGCCAATGCACCTGTCATAACGTCTGTAAATTTTCAACGTTCGTTTTTTTGGAAGATATTGGATATGATGTATCAGTCAATTCCAGCGGTGACCATGCCCCCCGGGATTTTGGTCATTTCCAAAAATAAAACTGAAAATTCCCCGACGGCGGGGAAGACAAAAAACAGAAAATGCCCCTCCCCCGGGACCAGAAAAAGACAAAGATTCCATCGACACTGCGCGGTGGCAAAGTTTCACAACAAAAAAATTCCGCTCAAAACTTCAACTCCATATACTGTCCGAGCATTTATAATTCGTTTTTAAATGTACTTTAGTTTTCTCGTCTTTGAACGAGTTCTGATTTCACTGAAAGTGAGGCAACATACAAATAAAGAAGTGAAACAAATCTATAAAAATGTGGCGCAAAACGTCTTCTACTAAGGTATTAGTACAATATCGTCAGACATACCTAGGCCATTCGCTACGATTTTCCCCGGAATCTCTCAATGCGAAATTTACCTTCATTCTATTTGCAGACCAACTATTTTGCAGTAATGTTTTGACTTTTTGCGAAATTGGACTCTGTTTATAGTGTCCGTTCATTTTTATGTTTTTCCACTGATATGAGACGAAATTGAGATTGCGAAATCTGTTTCTTCTCTAAAGAAGAAGTTAACTGCGAAATTTGCAAATGTCTTCCCCAAACGTGGTGTATACGGGCCATGCTCTGCATTATATTTTATGTGGCGTTATGTTCTGTAACTGGGACATTGTAACTGCCAATCGATAGTTGGTGTTGTCGTTCCGCAAAACTCGACGCGCTTGAGATGAGAGAACCAAAATTCCCCACCCCCGGGGAAAAACAACTCCCGACCCCGGGGCCAGCAAAATTTTCAAAATTCCCCACCCCAGGGAAGGCAGTGGTGTGCAAATGCCCCACGGTGTCCCGGGGGGGGGGGGGGGGGGGGAATGGTCACCGCTGGAATTGACTGATACATAATGCATATATAATTTTACTTTTTGGTGCTGGTGATTATTTTTTACAAAAATCGATTTGAATTTTTGGCGGCTATTTTGGAAAAACGTCTATTGGTCGGTCGAGATAGCAAGATAGACTCTTTGCCAATCAGAGTACCCGCTTGGTGATGGGCCTTTAAATTTCGCCAATTCTCATGATGCACTCCCGTGAGGGATGGAGGGGCCCGGTGCGTTTCATGACAAGAAGACTGTCCTTGGCGATTGTTGCAACATTGAGGTAGCGCTTTACATCTTTGATGTCACATGGCATGACCCATCCTCGGAGACCCTGGAAATTTTTCCTCTGCTCCCCGCTCGCGAAGGGCCCATCCATAGAGATTGTCTAATTTGCGAGCCTCTTAGGCCTGCGGCAAACGCCGAACTTCAGTCGCTCTTTTCGAGCCAAACCAAGAAAGTTCGGCTGAAGTGCATGTGTAGCACGGCGTTTGCCGCGCACGAGATCGACCTAATTGATTGGGTCGACCCAGAACTCTGGAATCGACGAGCCGTGCCGGGAATCACGACTCTTGGTACGGCGTGGCGGCAAACGGCGATGTGAATTAGCAAATAATGAATGCAAATTGCACTTTGTTGTGTCAAAACCTGAAAATCGATTCCTCCCCCTCGTCGCAAAAGTCGGTGTACCCCGGACAGAACATGCGTAATGCCATAAGACTCGCAAATGCATAATGGGAATAAAGAATCAAGAAATCCACAGTTTTTAACTTAGTTAATAGATTAAGTAAATTGAAATATATTTAAATAATACTATTGTCATTATATTAAGTATTTTTTATCCATTTTTATATATATAATCTATCTATCTATCTATCTATCTATCTATCTATCTATCTATCTGTAGATTTTTCTTGTCCTAGTGTAACCCAAAAATAAGCTAAGCTGTAGAAGTTTCAATAATCACTGACAAAAGAATCCAAACACGGGATAAGTTAGTGTTAGAGGTATGTTTGATTGTTGGGAAGCGGTAGTACCTGGAGCCCTTTCGTAAAGATTTTACAGCCAGTTGAATTTGAAAATGTTACACTAGGGAAACCGCGCAATTTCTCGAAATTAAAAGAACGTTTCGCGGACGTTAAAACATATATCGAGGAGTTAGAAGGTGATTAAGTATCACTACCCCTACCTACTTCGATCTGTTCAATTTGAAATTTGGTTTCCAAAAGCTGGCCGAAAAATCGAGGTTGTGTTACAAGTAGCACACACGACCTTATTGCGGAAATTTAAGCAAAAAGTTGCAAAATTCGGAGGAGTGAACAAAAATGATTCTAGCTTCCTTACGGTTTCACTCTTTTGCCCGAAACTTTAGGATAATGTAGATGATGAATGGACTTAACTTTCCACGTAGTTTCATTTCCTTCCAGTAAGTAATTAGAAAATTACAGCATTTTTAGTAAGAAGGTATAAAAACCGGAGTTTGTCTTCGGCGATTTTCTAACCCAAGAAAAACGCTGATTGTTCTAGCGGCTGCCAGAAGAGGTAGATAGTCAATCTAATTGCATCCGTTATTGAAGAACTGTACCGCACATGTATACAAGAAGCGAAAACCTCAGAGGTTATACAGTTTTCGAGATATAATATTTTTTAGAAATTCCTTTTGGGTTGCATTAGGGAACATTGTTCCCTTGTGTAACGCGGAAATTGAGAAAATCTCGCAAACTTGTAGTTTTACAAGTGAATGGTTATCTATCCAAAAATTGCTCAAATACAATACAATTTAAACAGAAGTCAGAAAAATACACCTACTTGATACACATTTATTACAAAAGATCATCACAAACATTTTCGGGTCTGAAACTAAACCCGGAAGATATGTACCTTATTCTTACCCAAAATTTACCCAATTTTTGACTCGAATACCGTCCCTTGAAGAAATGCCGTAAACAGCGAAAATTCAACCGACACGGCTGAAACTTGAATTAGTGATTAAAGAATCATTGACATTGATCAATATATACCAAACGTTGCTAGGCGCTGTTCCTATGGCAACATACAGAGTCTCAAACGTCAGAAGAAGTGCGCTTTTTATATTGAAATATAAGCAGAATAGACTGTGTTTGGGGCCAATTGCCGGTCCAAGTGGCATCGATACGAGCACACATTCTACGTAGGGATCATTGACAGTCATACGTCTATAAGGACACCAACTCTGATGGAAGTTGAGTGTAATCTGACTGAGTTACAGCTATTCTTGAAAGCAAGGTATACGGGTCTTTTTAATGAACACCTAATCAAGTCAAATTTTAAGCCAAACACCATGCCTTCAGGAAATGCTGTAAAACAGCGAATATTCACTCAAAATAGCTCAAACTTAGTGTAGTGATCGAGTAATGATAGTCATTAATGACCTTGTATCACCCGTTGCTAGGCGTTGTATCTATGGCAACAGACTGAGACTCCAAATCGAAGAAAAATGCGCTTTTAACTCGAAATTTTAGCAAAGTTGGCCGTGTTTTTGACCAATTTTCGGACAAGCTGGCAGAGACATGAGCACACACTTGATGTAGGGATTATTGTAAACTGTCAGTCTTTAAATACGCCAAATTAGTTGGAGTTTCAGAGTAATCTACCTGATTTAAAGCCATTCGTGCAAGCATGTTATATGGGTCTTTTTACTACTTCACATTGAAAAGTGCCTTCAAGAAATGCCGTAAAACAGCGAGTGTTCACTCAACGTAGCTCAAACTTAGTGCAGTGGTCAACAAATGATAGTTATTGATCAATGTGTATCAAAAGTTGCTAGTCGCTGTATCTATGGTAACAGGCAGATACTCAAAGTTAAGGAAAAATGCATTATATTTTCGAATTTTTTAGCACAACTGGCCGTGTTTGGGACATATTATCGGACAAACTGGTATACATATGAGCACACACAATACGAAAGGATCATTGACTGGTTTCAGTCTATACGTACACCAAATTTAATGACATTTGAGTGTAAACTGACTGATTTACAGCCATTCTTGAAAGCATGATATATGGGTCTTTTTAATACTTCACATTAAGAACTCAGATTTTTACCCCAAAACCTTGCCTTCAAGAAATGCCGTAAAACAGCGAGTTTTCACTCAACGTAGCTCAAACTTAGTGCAGTGGTCAACGAATGATAGTCATTGATCAATTTGTATCAACAGTTGCTAGGCGCTGTATCTATGGTAACAGGCAGAGACTCAAAGTTTTATTTCGAATTTTAGCACAATTGGCCGTGTTTGGGACATATTATCGGACAAACTGGTATACAATGAGCACACACATTACGAAAGGATCATTGACTGGTCTCAGTATATACGTACACCAAATTTAATGACATTTGAGTTTAAACTGACTGATTGACAGCCATTCTTGAAAGCATGATATATGGGTCTTTTTGATACTTCACATTAAGAAGTCAGTTTTTTACCCCAATACCTTGCCTTCAAGAAATGCCGTAAAACAGCGAGTTTTCACTCAACGTAGCTCGAACTTAGTGCAGTGGTCAACAAATGATAGTTATTGATCAATTTGTATCAACAGTTGCTAGTCGCTGTATCTATGGTAACAGGCAGTTACTAGATAGTCATTGATCAATTTGTATCAACAGTTGCTAGGCGCTGTATCTATGGTAACAGGCAGAGACTCAAAGTTAAGGAAAATGCATTTTTTTATTTCGAATTTTTAGCACAATTGGCCGTGTTTTGGACATATTATCGGACAAACTGGTATACATATGAGCACACACGTTACAAAAGGATCATTGACTGGTTTCAGTATATACGTACACCAAATTTAACGACATTTGAGTTTAAACTGACTGATTTACAGCCATTCTTGAAAGCATGATATATGGGTCTTTTTAATAATACACATTAAGAAGTCAGTTTTTTACCCCAATACCTTGCCTTCAAGAAATGCCGTAAAACAGCGAGTTTTCACTCAACGTAGCTCAAACTTAGTGCAGTAGTCAACGAATGATAGTCATTGATCAATTTGTATCAACAATTGCTAGGCGCTGTATCTATAGTAACTGGCAGATACTCAAAGTTAAAGAAAAATGCATTATATTTTCGAATTTTTTAGCACAATTGGCCGTGTTTGGGACATATTATCGGACAAACTGTTATACATATGAGCACACACATTACGATGGTTCATTGACTGGTTTCAGTCTATACGTACACCAAATATAATGACATTTGAGTGTAAACTGACTGATTTACAGCCATTCTTGAACGCATGATATATGGGTCTTTTTAATACTTCACATTAAGAAGTCAGTTTTCTTACCCCAATACCGTGCCTTCAAAAAATGCTGTAAAACGGCGACTTTTCACTCAATGTAGCTCAAACTTAGTGCAGTGGTCAACGAATGATAGTCATTGATCAATTTGTATCAATCGTTGCTAGGCGCTGTTTCTGTGGTAACAGGCAGAGACTCAAAGTAAAGGAAAATGCATTTTTTTATTTCGAATTTTTAGCACAATTGGCCGTGTTTTGGACATATTATCGGACAAACTGGTATACATATGAGCACACACATTACGAAAGGATCATTGACGGGTTTCAGTCTATACGTACACGAAGTTTATTGACATTTGAGTGTAAACTGACTGATTTACAGCCATTCTTGAAAGCATGATATATGGGTCTTTTTGATACTTCACATTAAGAAGTCAGTTTTTTTACACAAATACCGTGCCTTCAAGAAATTCTGAAAGACAGCGAGTTTTCACTCAACGTAGCTCAAACTTAGTGCAGTGGTCAACAAATGATAGTTATTGATCAATGTGTATCAACAGTTGCTAGTTGCTGTATCTATGGTAACATGCAGATACTCAAAGTTATGGAAAAATGCATTATATTTTCGAATTTTTTAGCACAACTGGCCGTGTTTGGGACATATTATCGGACAAACTAGTATACATATGAGCACACACATTACGAAAGGATCATTGACTGGTTTCAGTCTATACGTACACCAAATTTAGTGACATTTGAGTTTAAAGTGACGGATTTACAGCCATTCTTGAAAGCATGATTATGGGTCTTTTTAATACTTCACATTAAGAAGTCAGTTTTTTACCCCAATACCTTGCCTTCAAGAAATGCCGTAAAACAGCGAGTTTTCACTCAACGTAGCTCAAACTTAGTGCAGTGGTCAACGAATGATAGTCATTGATCAATGTGTATCAACAGTTGCTAGGCGCTGTATCTATAGTAACAGGCAGATACTCAAAGTTAAAGAAAAATGCATTATATTTTCGAATTTTTTAGCACAACTGGCCGTGTTTGGGACATATTATCGGACAAACTGGTATACATATGAGCACACACATTACAAAAAGATCATTGACTGGTTTCAGTCTATACGTGCACCAAATTTAATGACATTTGAGTGTAAACTGACTGATTTACAGCCATTCTTGAAAGCATGATATATGGGTCTTTTTGATACTTCACATTAAGAAGTCAGTTTTTTTACCCAAATACCGTGCCTTCAAGAAATTCTGTAAGACAGCGAGTTTTCACTCAACGTAGCTCACACTTAGTGTAGTGGTCAACGAATGATAGTCATTGATCAATTTGTATCACCTGTTGCTAGGCGCTGTATTTATGGTAACAGGCAGAGACTCAGAGTTAAGGACAAATGCATGTTTTATTTTCCAATTTTTAGCACAATTGGGCGTGTTTGGGACTTATTATCGGACAAAGGGGCATACGTATGAGCACATATATTACGCAAGGATCACTGACTGGTATCCTCCTATACGTACACCAAGTTTGATTATATTCGAGTGTAATCTGACTGATTTGGAGCCATTCTTGGAAGCATGATATATAGGTCTTTTTAATACTTCACATTGAGAAGTCAAATTTGTACCCAAAAACCGTGCCTTGAAGAAATGCTGTAAAACAGCGAGTTTTCACTCAACGTAGCTCAAACGTAGCGTAGTCGTCAACGAATAATAGTCATTGATCAATGTGCATCACCTGTTGCTAGGCGCTCTATCTATGGCAACAGGCAGAGACTCAAAGTTAAGGAAAAATGCATTTTTTTATTTTCGAATTTTTAGCACAATTGGACGTGTTTGGGACTTATTATCGGACAAAGGGGCATACATATGAGCACACATATTACGCAAGGATCATTGACTGGTATCAACCTATACGTACACTAAATTTGATTATATTCGAGTGTAATCTGACTGATTTACAGCCATTCTTGGAAGCATGATATATAGGTCTTTTTAATACTTCACATTAAGAAGTCAGTTTTTTACCCAAATACCGTGCCTTCAAGAAATGCTGTAAAACAGCGAGTTTTCACTCAACGTAGCTCAAACTTATTGTAGTGGTCAACGAATGATAGTCATTGATCAATTTGTATCACCCGTTGCTAGGCGCGGTATCTATGGCAACAGACAGAGACTCAAAGTCCAATTTCTGACAATAAAGTGGCATAGACATGAGCACACACTTTACGTAGCACATACTCTGCATAGAGGCCATTAACAGGCATCAGTCTAGCTATAAGTAAATCAAATTTCATGGAATTTGAGTGTATTTTGGCTGGATTACAGCCAATCTTAGGGATTTCTAATACAGTCTTGACAACAAATCATCAGTCAAATTTTACCCAAATGCTATGTATGCTTTGAAGAAATGCTGTAAAACAGGGAGAACTCAATAAACAAAGCTCAAACTTGGATAAATGATAAACAAGTAATTGACATTGATTAACTGTTATCAACCTTTAAGTAGGCGTTGTAAATATGGCAACATACAGAGACTCAAAGATGACTAAAAAGGAGGAGACATGTCAAAAATCACCCGAATAAGACGCACATTTTCGAAGCTGGTGGTACAGATATCAGCGTAAATGCTACGGATACATTATTGTCAAGTAGTAAACTATAGTTACACCAAATTGGACGAAATACAAATAAGCTCTCGTTATTTTATGGCTATTCGTTGAAGCAAGGTATATCAGTCTTTGAATTGGCCATTTTTTCATAGTGTTCCCTAGTGTAACCAAGAATGTTACACTAGGGAACCAATGTTACCAAAGGGAACAACGAGGTGTTACACTAGGGAACATCAGTGTTACACTAGGGAACAATGTTCCCTAATGTAACACAATTTTGTTACACTAGGGAACATGTTCCCTTTTGTAACATTCAATGTTCCCTAGTGTAACAGTAGATATGTTACATTAGGGAAAAATGTTACACTAGGGAACCCACAGCAAATCGAAATGTTACACTAGGGAACAAAAAACATTACTATCTATCTATCTATCTATCTATCTATCTATCTATCTATCTATCTATCTATCTATCTATCTAATGGCGCCACATGAACTGGAAATTATTTCAACCTAAACTCCATAAAAGTACCCTTTTATTTGAGAGTTTTAAATTATTTTTCGAATGGAACTGATACACATAATATTAGATCAAAGACCGTCTTGAATTCATGGATTGTAATGCAGATCAGATAATTTGTGCTTGACACTTCGCAAGGTTTATAAAAAACAGACAGTTTACACAATCTGAAAATGTTTAGGATATTGCTAAAGTTTCAAATTGCTTTACGCGCAGAAGAGCTCATTTTATTCAATAAATACTGACTGAAACGAGCTCATTAAAAATGCAACTTTGAAGCTGGTCGAGGCAATGGCGCGTAACACGTTCAACACGTTTATTTTATTTATTTTTATTGATATTTCTAAGTATAAAATAAATAATCGGACCGACCCGCAGGTAGTACAGTCCGTGTGATTTATTTAGAACCGGAGGGAAAGTTCGACTCAGGCTCGACGCTGAGCGTGTACCAGAGTCGTGATTCCCGGTACTGCTCGTCGATCCAGAATTCTGGGTCGACCCAATCAATTAGGTCGATCTCGTGCGCGGCAAACGCCGTGCTACACATTATACACATGCACTTCAGACGAACTTTCTTGGATTGACTCGAAAAGAGCGACTGAAGTTCGGCGTTTGCCGTAGGCCTAAGAAATGCAAAAAGCAAACAAATCTCAGTTCATTCAAAACTATCATGAATACCGACTCCCACGCTTCTCATTCCCCTTCAATTCCATTCGCAACTTCTGCCCAACCGACAAATAGCGATTTGGTTTCCGTCTTTCAAAAGAGGAATTTTGAAATGAGCTATACAATTTCAGCTGCACGCTTTCAAAACCTATATTTATTTTATAATAGTTTATAAAAAAAATATAAATTTCCTCTGAAGATGCAATTAAAGGCCGGCACAGATTAGGGGAGTCTGGGACTTGTCGCCTAGTCTGTGCCGGCCTATACACACTAGACTAGTCCATGGGACTTGTCCCCTAGTCTGTGCCGGCCTATACACACTAGACTAGTCCCTTTGGACTTGTCCCCTAGTCTGTGCCGGCCTATACACACTAGACTAGTCCCTGGGACTTGTCCCCTAGTCTGTGCCGGCCTATACACACTAGACTAGTCCATGGGACTTGTCCCCTAGTCTGTGCCGGCCTATACACACTAGACTAGTCCCTGGGACTTGTCCCCTAGTCTGTGCCGGCCTATACACACTAGACTAGTCCCTGGGACTTGTCCCCTAGTCTGTGCCGGCCTATACACACTAGACTAGTCCCTTGGACTTGTCCCCTAGTCTGTGCCGGCCTATACACACTAGAAAAAGTGCGCAATTTGCCCCAGGGACAAGTCCCACGAATCAAACCAGTTTGATTTCTGGGACTTGTCCCTGGGACAAATATTTAGTCCCCGCGACTGAAATTTAAACGCAAAAACAGGAGTACACACTAGGGGACTTCTCCCGAAGCAGGTTCGTGGGACAAGTCCCCCGGGGGGACTCCCATATTTTTGGGGCGGGGGTGCTCGTCGGGAACTTTCGATTTTACCCCTAAAAGATACCTAAAATGGCGTCGCTTGGTGATTTTGACCCCTTAAAGGTACCAACAAGACGTATTTTGCCTGGTAATTTTCTCTCGTATTTTTTACGGGGGAAAATACGTCTGAAATTCAGGCTACCAACAAGTTTGATTTGCTAATTTGCTAGAACGGACCTCTGACAGGTACCTATCTAGAAAAAATGGCAAGTTTGCGAATTTTACCCCCTAAAGGTACCAGAGGCCTGATTTTAAACCCTAAAAGGTACGACGAGCACCCCCGCCCCAACAATATGGGATTCCCCCCCCCCCCCCCGGGACAAGTCCCTGGGATTTGTTCCCTAGTCTGTGCCGGCCTTAAAACTTCAGAGTTGTAACCTAACAGACCCCTATAACAGAGTTCTAAAACGCAATCACAGCTCATTCCACGGTTGCGAGCCTCTTGGTGAGCCCGAGGCTATTTAAGGCGAGTCTTTGAAAAACAAACTGAAAAAACAAATAAATAAAAACTCGAATAAACCTCATGTCCAGAATGGGTATGGCGAACCTTTTTGCCACCTTGCCTTATTGAGTTAGCATTATTTTAAATTTAATAAAAAATTTCAAGAAATACATTAAAAGCAACCCCCGGGTGCATACCTCCTTGAGTAACTACTGCGCTGCATCAAAATTAGACTATAAAAATATTGGTTTCAAGCACGTTTACTGTCTTTAATGTTACGCTCAAAGTAAGTCATAATCATTATTACTAAGTAAACCATTGCTGTGTGGCTTTATTTACTGAAATGGTTGCACAGTCACAACCATTTGTTGTAGCCCGCGGTGTGTCATAATTGAAACGGTGCAACTCCTTTTCGGGAATAGTTGTATGCAAGAGTAGATTAGATAACAGTGTCTAGATGGGATCCCAAGCACAGTAACAAATGATCTATTTTTGGGAGACAAAAATAAAAGAATTCGATATGTTATGTAAGCTGGAATTGTTTTCTTGATGATGTATCTTACAATTTGGATGTTTTTATAAGGTTTGATAAAAACTAGGCATGCGAGAGACGTTACATGGAACCCCGGGTGGGGGGGGGGGGGCTCCCATATTTTTGGGACTTGGAACCATATGATTGGTTAAATAGGTAGCAAAGTGTGATTGAATGGGAAAAAGTGTATCTAAAATAGAACATTTGTGACTGTTATGATTTAAGGACAGAAAATGACAGAGGAACACTCTTATCTTACTCTTGGTGTATGTATCTAAAGTAGCTTTGAAAACTGAAATGAAATTGATAGCTTATCGCAGGAAGAAGTAAAAGAGAATTAGAAATAACATCCATAAATCTCAATTCGCATTGCAGGTCCGTAATGATAAGATTGGACTGTGATCCGGACGTATCTCGTTACCAGGGGCGGATCTTGTACAAGTGCGCGCTTCACTACACTATTTCCATCAGTGTTTCCTTGAAAGACCTGAAAAATATGAACAAATAACCGTGAAACCGTCATCGTGCAGCGACTACACGATTTCAGCCCGCATCTACAGCAGGCCAGGTTCCGTGTCGCGCCGTGTCGGGGCATTTTTCACAGTCTTACGAAATCTTCTCTAGTTCAATTACCTTGACCTGACCACCAACTCTGTACTCCTCCCAAAGATTCCCATTGTTGCTGTACGAGACGGTATATGACTCGACCCAATGTGCACTTTCAACAAGCCCCTGGGTTGCTACCATGGTAACGACGGTCTGACTACCAAGATCGACCTGTTGATTGACGGGATTTAATAGGTACAGGTGTCTATTAACAAGAACCTCCATCACCTATTGGTGGGCACGGAAGCACAGGAATAGATTAATCTATTTTTTGAATACTGTGAGAATTGGTTGTCATGGTTACAAATCATGCCCCTTCTCTCAAAAGAAAGACGGAAATCAGCACCGCCATCGCATTGCACGCGTTGAACTCTTCAAAGTACCAATTTCTTGTTTATGTTTCAATATCCACAGTCTAAAAATAGACTCTTTTACTCCTGTGCATATGGCTAGACGTAGTGAAGTAGATGGAGGCTCCTGTTGATTGGCTCCTGATTCTCCTACTCCAGTGCACATGGCTAGATCTTGTAGTGTAGTAGACAGGGGCTCCTGGTAATGGGCTCCTGACTCTTCTACTCCTGTGCATATGGCTAGACCAAGTGGAGTATATGGAGGCTCCTGTTGATGGGCTACTGATTCTTCTACTCCTGTACATATGGCTAGACCTAGTGGAGTAGATAGAGGCTCCTGTTGATGGGCTCCTGATTCTCCTACTCCTGTGCACATGGCTAGACCTAGTGTAGTAGATGGAAGCTCCTGTTGATGGGCTCCTGATTCTTCTACTCCTGTGCAAATGGCTAGACCTAGTAGAGTAGATTGAGGCTCCTGTTGATAGGCTCCTGATTCTCCTACTCCTGTGCATATGGCTAGGCCTAGTGGAGTGAGATAGAGGCTCCTGTTGATGGGCTCCTGACTCTTCTACTCCTGTGCATATTGTTAGATCTAGTGGAATAGATGGAGTCTCCTGTTGATGCCGCTCCTGATTCTTCTACTCCTGTGCATATTGTTAGACCTAGTGGAATAGATGGAGTCTCCTGTTGATGGGCTCCTGATTCTTCTAATCCTGTGCATATTGTTAGACCTAGTGGAATAGATGGAGGCTCCTGTTGATGGGCTCCTGATTCTTCTACTCCTGTACATATAGCTAGACCTAGTGGAGTAGATAGAGGCTCCTGTTGATGGGCTCCTGATTCTTCTACTCCTGTACACATAGCTAGACCTAGTGGAGTAGATAGAGGCTCCTGTTGATGGGCTCCTGATTCTTCTACTCCTGTACATATAGCTAGACCTAGTGGAGTAGATAGAGGCTCCTGTTGATGCGCTACTGATTCTTCTACTTCTGTGCATATAGCTAAACCTAGTGGAGCAGATTGAGGCTCCTGTTGATGGGCTCCTGATTCTCCTACTCCTGTGCACATGGCTAGACCTAGTGTAGTAGATGGAGGCTCCTGATGATGGGCTCCTGATTCTTCTACTCCTGTACACATGGCTAGACCTAGTAGAGTAGATTGAGGCTCCTGTTGATGGGCTCCTGATTCTCCTACTCCTTTATGGCTGGACATAGTGGAGTAGATGGATGCTCATGTTGATGGGCTCCTGACTCTTCTACTCCTGTGCATATTGTTAGACCTAGTGGAATAGATGGAGTCTCCTGTTGATGGGCTCCTGATTCTTCTACTCCTGTGCATATTGTTAGACCTAGTGGAATAGATGGAGTCTCCTGTTGATGGGCTCCTGATTCTTCTAATCCTGTGCATATTGTTAGACCTAGTGGAATAGATGGAGTCTCCTGTTGATGGGCTCCTGATTCTTCTACTCCTGTGCATATTGTTAGACCTAGTGGAATAGATGGAGACTCCTGTTGATGGGCTCCTGATTCTTCTAATCCTGTGCATATTGTTAGACCTAGTGGAATAGATGGAGGCTCCTGTTGATGGGCTCCTGATTCTTCTACTCCTGTACATATAGCTAGACCTAGTGGAGTAGATAGAGGCTCCTGTTGATGGGCTCCTGATTCTTCTACTCCTGTACATATAGCTAGACCTAGTGGAGTAGATAGAGGCTCCTGTTGATGGGCTCCTGATTCTTCTACTCCTGTGCATATTGTTTGACCTAGTGGAATAGATGGAGTCTCCTGTTGATGGGCTCCTGATTCTTCTACTCCTGTGCATATTGTTAGACCTAGTGGAATAGATGGAGGCTCCTGTTGATGGGCTCCTGATTCTTCTACTCCTGTACATATAGCTAGACCTAATGGAGTAGATAGAGGCTCCTGTTGATGGGCTACTGATTCTTCTACTACTGTGCATATAGCTAGACCTAGTGGAGCAGATAGAGGCTCCTGTTGATGGGCTCCTGACTCTTCTACTCCTGTACATATAGCTTGACCTAGTGGAGTAGATAGAGGCTCCTGTTGATGGGCTACTGATTCTTCTACTCCTGTGCATATGGCTAGAGTTATTGTAGTAGATGGAGGCTCCTGTTGATGGGCTACTGATTCTTCTACTACTGTGCATATAGCTAGACCTAGTGGAGTATATGGAGGCTCCTGTTGATGGGCTACTGATTCTTCTACTCCTGTGCAAATGGCTAGACCTAGTGGAGTAGATGGAGACTCCTGTTGATGGGCTACTGATTCTTCTACTACTGTGCATATAGCTAGACCTAGTGTAGTAGATAGAGGCTCCTGTTGATGGGCTCCTGACTCTTCTACTCCTGTACATATAGCTAGACCTAGTGGAGTAGATAGAGGCTCCTGTTGATGGGCTACTGATTCTTCTACTCCTGTGCATATGGCTAGAGTTATTGTAATAATAATAATAATAATAATAGGTCTTTATTTCCATATGATAAAAATACATATCCTATGTTACAATGTATGATAAAAAGCGAGTTTACAAATGAAATATAAAAGATAAAATGGTAAAATGGTAAAATTCTAAAATCTATATAGCTAAGTTATATCTAAAAATTAATCTATTTACAAAAGTATTCATGTATCGTTCGGTATTTACCTTATGCCTTAATGATGCTTTTTTCCTTAAATTATGTTTCGTCTCCTTAGCTTTAGGTAGAAAGTTATGCATAGGATATATGGCCATCAAGGTTTCTAATTTTGTTACATACTTTTTTATCTTGTTTTTCTAAAATTTCATGAATACTAATTTGGCTAGAAATATAACGGCGCTTGGAACAACGGTCTAAAAAAATTTGCACTGCGATAAGTTCAGCCTCCGAAGCGCCGTAAACAGCGAGCCCATAAGTTAAATTCGGTAACACTATACTCTTAAATAGGTGATCGATCTCTCTCTGGTTATACCCTTCTTTTCTTAAAGTTCTTAATACATGTAGGCATTTGTTAGCTTTGCTCAGCTTGTTTTTAACATGCGTATCAAATCTGGCATCAGATTGAAATGTGACCCCTAAAAGTAGGAGTTCTCTACACTGAGGGATGCCAGCGGTAGGTGCTATGACAATGTCTGTGCAACCCCTCTTAAAAAATGTCAGTTCTTTACATTTACTGGGGTTATAAGACATGCTATTGGCCTGTGTCCATTCTAAAAACGTATCTACATGTTCAGTGGATTGATCACAGCTCTTCCAGACAGGTGATATTATCGTAGAGTCGTGTGCATACTTGTATAAAAATGTGATATCGTTTTGAATAATTTCTAAGTCATTTAAAAATATATTGAACAAGTAAGGACCACTAACACTGCCTTGGCAAGTCCCCTTATTTACACGCATCCATGACCCTTCAAAGGCGCGGTAAATTACTCGCTGTTGTCTATTTGCTAAGAAATCTAAGTACAAGTTTGTAATATATGGGCTAAGAGCAAGTTTCTTGAGTTTTTCTGCTAACAGAAAATGCCTAACAGAATCGAAGGCTTTGCTAAAGTCCATCGAATACATACGCACCGCCCTACAATCAGGGTGGTCTAGATATTTATAGACGGTATGCTGAATTGCAAGTAGCGCGTCTGTACAGTTCCCTCCCTCTCGGTACGCGAACTGGCTTGTGCTTATATGCTCTTCTACGATGTCTTTGGCTTTGCTTCTATATGTCACTTTCTCAAATGCGCGCGATATAATAGGTGTGATGTTTATACCGCGGAAATCATTGTCCTCTTTGGGGAGATCCACTTTCGGGAGAGGGCTAATATTTGCACTTTTCCATGATCGAGGCCAAGTCTGCATAGATATGCATAAGTTCCACAATGCCGTGACAACTGGAGTAAGAATCTCGCTGTGCTCTTTCCAAATCCAAAAAGGAAGATTATCAGGTCCCACAGCAGTCCGCTTGATGTTTTTAAGAGCGTTCCAAACTTGCTGTTCGGTAAGTTTTGGGGTATCTACATCGACACCAACTGTAACTGGTATAGGCTTGGCGTAGTCGCTATCAGCACACAGAGATTTAAAGTAGTTGTTGAGCTGAGTCAATCTCATGTCGTTCAATGCGATATTGTTGGTGTTAGTCACACGACGTTGCGAGAGCGAGTCGACTTCACCAATCGCGGCTACCCAAAGGGGACACAAGGAGGCGCCTCCTGTTCTCGCAAATTAATTGGGAGATTCGAACGTTTAGATGTCGCAAGCGATCGATGTTAGAGTTGGCGATTTTAGACTTCTTCTTTAGTATTGATTTTACAAGTGGCGACATCCAAGGGGGGTCTCGCGTCGACATAGTAACGTTCCTCTGGGGCATGCATTCATCCATATGGGCATGAATAATCAACTCCATTATAGTCACTGCCTTATTTGCATCTGACGCTCCCATAACTTCGTGCCAGTTTTCTTTATCCAATGCTTTGTAAAATGCGGCTTTTCGATGTTAACGACGATCTCGAATGGGAACTTTGCACCGGATCGGTTTTAACTTGGTTCCAGCAGGAACAATAACACCCGAGTGATCTGTTTTAATCAGCATATGGAAAGGATTGTAGTAGATGGAGGCTCCTGTTGATGGGCTCCTGACTCTTCTACTCCTGTACATATAGCTAGACCTAGTGGAGTAGATAGAGGCTCCTGTTGATGGGCTACTGATTCTTCTACTACTGTGCATATAGCTAGACCTAGTGGAGTATATGGAGGCTCCTGTTGATGGGCTACTGATTCTTCTACTCCTGTGCATATGGCTAGACCTAGTGGAGTAGATGGAGACTCCTGTTGATGGGCTACTGATTCTTCTACTACTGTGCATATAGCTAGACCTAGTGGAGTATATGGAGGCTCCTGTTGATGGGCTACCGATTCTTCTACTCCTGTGCATATGGTTAGACCTAGTGTAGTAGATGGAGGCTCCTGTTGATGGGCTCCTGACTCTTCTACTCCTGTACATATAGCTAGACCTAGTGGAGTAGATAGAGGCTCCTGTTGATGGGCTACTGATTCTTCTACTACTGTGCATATAGCTAGACCTAGTGGAGTATATGGAGGCTCCTGTTGATGGGCTACTGATTCTTCTACTCCTGTGCATATGGCTAGACCTAGTGGAGTACATGGAGACTCCCGTTGATGGGCTACTGATTCTTCTACTACTGTGCATATAGCTAGACCTAGTGGAGTAGATAGAGGCTCCTGTTGATGGGCTACTGATTCTTCTACTCCTGTGCATATGGTTAGACCTAGTGTAGTAGATGGAGGCTCCTGTTGATGGGCTACTGATTCTTCTACTACTGTGCATATAGCTAGACCTAGTTGAGTAGATAGAGGCTCCTGTTGATGGCTACTGATTCTTCTACTACTGTGCATATAGCTAGACCTAGTGGAGTAGATAGAGGCTCCTGTTGATGGGCTACTGATTCTTCTACTCCTGTGCATATGGTTAGACCTAGTGTAGTAGATGGAGGCTCCTGTTGATGGGCTCCTGATTCTTCTACTACTGTGCATATGGCTAGACCTAGTGGAGTAGATGGAGGCTCCTGTTGATGGGCTCCTGATTCTTCTACTCCAGTGCACATGGCTAGATCTAGTGGAGTAGATGGAGGCTCCTGTTGATGGGCTCCTGACTCTTCTACTCCTGTACATATGGCTAGACCTAGTGGAGTAGATAGAGGCTCCTGTTGATGGGCTACTGATTCTTCTACTACTGTGCATATAGCTAGACCTAGTGGAGTATATGGAGGCTCCTGTTGATGGGCTACTGATTCTTCTACTCCTGTGCATATGGCTAGACCTAGTGGAGTAGATGGAGACTCCTGTTGATGGGCTACTGATTCTTCTACTACTGTGCATATAGCTAGACCTAGTGGAGTATATGGAGGCTCCTGTTGATGGGCTACCGATTCTTCTACTCCTGTGCATATGGTTAGACCTAGTGTAGTAGATGGAGGCTCCTGTTGATGGGCTCCTGACTCTTCTACTCCTGTACATATAGCTAGACCTAGTGGAGTAGATAGAGGCTCCTGTTGATGGGCTACTGATTCTTCTACTACTGTGCATATAGCTAGACCTAGTGGAGTATATGGAGGCTCCTGTTGATGGGCTACTGATTCTTCTACTCCTGTGCATATGGCTAGACCTAGTGGAGTAGATGGAGACTCCTGTTGATGGGCTACTGATTCTTCTACTACTGTGCATATAGCTAGACCTAGTGGAGTATATGGAGGCTCCTGTTGATGGGCTACCGATTCTTCTACTCCTGTGCATATGGTTAGACCTAGTGTAGTAGATGGAGGCTCCTGTTGATGGGCTCCTGACTCTTCTACTCCTGTACATATAGCTAGACCTAGTGGAGTAGATAGAGGCTCCTGTTGATGGGCTACTGATTCTTCTACTACTGTGCATATAGCTAGACCTAGTGGAGTATATGGAGGCTCCTGTTGATGGGCTACTGATTCTTCTACTCCTGTGCATATGGCTAGACCTAGTGGAGTACATGGAGACTCCCGTTGATGGGCTACTGATTCTTCTACTACTGTGCATATAGCTAGACCTAGTGGAGTAGATAGAGGCTCCTGTTGATGGGCTACTGATTCTTCTACTCCTGTGCATATGGTTAGACCTAGTGTAGTAGATGGAGGCTCCTGTTGATGGGCTACTGATTCTTCTACTACTGTGCATATAGCTAGACCTAGTTGAGTAGATAGAGGCTCCTGTTGATGGGCTACTGATTCTTCTACTACTGTGCATATAGCTAGACCTAGTGGAGTAGATAGAGGCTCCTGTTGATGGGCTACTGATTCTTCTACTCCTGTGCATATGGCTAGACCTAGTGGAGTAGATGGAGACTCCTGTTGATGGGCTACTGATTCTTCTACTACTGTGCATATAGCTAGACCTAGTGGAGAATATGGAGGCTCCTGTTGATGGGCTACCGATTCTTCTACTCCTGTGCATATGGTTAGACCTAGTGTAGTAGATGGAGGCTCCTGTTGATGGGCTCCTGACTCTTCTACTCCTGTACATATAGCTAGACCTAGTGGAGTAGATAGAGGCTCCTGTTGATGGGCTACTGATTCTTCTACTACTGTGCATATAGCTAGACCTAGTGGAGTATATGGAGGCTCCTGTTGATGGGCTACTGATTCTTCTACTCCTGTGCATATGGCTAGACCTAGTGGAGTACATGGAGACTCCCGTTGATGGGCTACTGATTCTTCTACTACTGTGCATATAGCTAGACCTAGTGGAGTAGATAGAGGCTCCTGTTGATGGGCTACTGATTCTTCTACTCCTGTGCATATGGTTAGACCTAGTGTAGTAGATGGAGGCTCCTGTTGATGGGCTACAGATTCTTCTACTACTGTGCATATAGCTAGACCTAGTTGAGTAGATAGAGGCTCCTGTTGATGGGCTACTGATTCTTCTACTACTGTGCATATAGCTAGACCTAGTGGAGTAGATAGAGGCTCCTGTTGATGGGCTACTGATTCTTCTACTCCTGTGCATATGGTTAGACCTAGTGTAGTAGATGGAGGCTCCTGTTGATGGGCTCCTGATTCTTCTACTACTGTGCATATGGCTAGACCTAGTGGAGTAGATGGAGGCTCCTGTTGATGGGCTCCTGATTCTTCTACTCCAGTGCACATGGCTAGATCTAGTGGAGTAGATGGAGGCTCCTGTTGATGGGCTCCTGATTCTTCTACTCCTGTACATATGGCTAGACCTATAGTGAAACAGATGGAGGCTCCTGTTGATGGGCTCCTGATTCTTCTACTCATGTGCATATTATTAGACCTAGTGGAATAGATGGAGGCTCCTGTTGATGGGCTACTGATTCTTCTACTCCTTTGCATATTGTTAGACCTAGTGGAGTAGATGGAGGCTCCTGTTGATGGGCTACTGATTCTTCTACTCCTGTGCATATTGTTAGACCTAGTGGAATAGATGGAGGCTCCTGTTGATGGGCTACTGATTCTTCTATTCCTGTGCATATGGCTAGACCAAGTGGAGAAGATGGAGACTCCTGTTGATGGGCTCCAGGGGTGGTGTGTTGTGTGAGGAAGCACCTTCTTTTTTGAACAAAGAAAAAAGAAAGAAAGAAAAGCTGATTTAAAACAATTCACCGTGGACTGAGAGGGAGTCAAAAGCACCGGTCTTAACGGGATTTTGAATAACTTTCGACAAGTTAGTCCAATGAATCTTATATTTGGGAACTCAATAAGAGGAACAAAATGTTCTTTTTGACATTGTCAAATTAATGGTTTTTTTTGCAAGAAAATGACGTCATCAAAAATTGACTCAATTTAAAACAACGTTTTATGAATATTTTGAACATACCATGTGAAAGACCACCTGGTTTAATGAGCAAAACCGAAAAAAAAATAATCAAAAAATCAATTTCCATTAAAAAGTTATGAACTTTTGAAGTTTGAATTTCGCGCCATTTTTCACCACTAAAGAGCGGTTAATCGTTAGGGATAGTGTTCTTAATGGGGTAGATTTTTCAGGGTAGAATCCTCATTTATTTTCATGTCACCTAACGCTTCCTGCTTGGCCTTGATTCCAGTCCAGAAAAACAAGATTTGTCTGCTTCTCTGTCTCTTATCTGTCTCTGTCTGTTTCTGTCTGCATACCTGTCTGTTTCTCTTTTTTTACCGTGTGTTCTTATGTCTGTCTGTAACAATATCACAATATATATCAATTTAGACAAATAATTATAATAATGTTTATCAAATTGCATATAATTGACATTTTAAAATATTTTTAGATATATTTAGTTTTGTGATATATTTATTTTTTCATTTTTTAGTGTCCACAATTAGCTCTTAGCTAAATACTTTTGACACTTTAATAAAGTTTTTGTATGTATGTATGGCGCGCGTGTGAGAAAGACGAATGTCGTAGTACTGACCTGGATCCATTCACCGGCTCTGTAAAATGCTGGGTGCCACGCGCCTGTATGGATACCTCTAGAAGGTTGCAAGTTCAGACGTGCGTATTTTGGGCTTAGGCCTTCGCGACGGAACGAGGAGGCAGTTAATCTGTCGTTAGGAATCCGCCCATCTTCCATCCCAAGTGGACAGGTGCACTCTATGTTCAAACAAGAAGAGAGACAGACGTGTCGAAAGTCTGGCTAACACAGTGTATGCGACAATTTATGAAAAATGCCCTACTCTGCTGTAGGTGAGTAATCATATCACGTCACGATGCTCGTTAGTAAGGTTGGCATAGACTAATGGACAAGTCCCCGGGAGAGGACAAGTCGTTTAAAACCACGTTCTTTTTTAATATGCGATATCCTGAAGAACGGCGGAGTTTCTCCCCCCGTTGTTCCAAATATTTAGAAATACAGTAAACACCCGCATATAAGAACAAATGGATTAAGAACATCAGGCTGAAATGGGCTATTTTAGATACCTGCTTTATAACCTTACAGTATTAATATGGAAGTTCTATTCAGGCTGACCCTGAAATGGGCTGTTCTTATATGGGGGTGTTTACTGTATATATAGCTAACCATGAGAATCAAAACTATCTACTCAAGCCATGGTTAAAATCGTAGTGAACATGATAAAAAGGAACCACAAGAACTTTGAGACTTGGTCTTATCTCTGTAAGCAGCATATCGCAAATTGCCAATGCTGCTTTGTAACTACTGCATACACACTTAGTGTCCGAGCACAAATACCGGGGTTCAAGGTCCGGATTATACCCGAATTTTGGCACTCGCAAAACTGGTGTGCCTTCACTTAGTACCCGTGCTCGCGCACCATACTCGGGCACCAAGTGTGTACGCAGCCTTAGAAATTTCCCAATATAATTTCAAAAACAAAATAAAAAATTGCAAGGAAACCTGAATTTTTTTACCAAGCAAGGGTTAATAAAGCAGAGAAAGGGGTGAAGAACAGGTTTTCTTATGAACAGGTCCGTTTTGTGCCCGTGAACATAATTCACGACGTTTGTAAGATCTTAGGCTGCATGCGTACACACTTGGTGCCCGGGCGCTAATGTACACACACCAGTTTTTCGAGTGTCCTAGCCAAAATTCGGGCACAGCGTTGGCGTCCAAGTACAAGGACCGGACCTTGTGCCGTGGGCGCTTAGGGGAGAGGTCAAAACATCCGTACTTCTGTGGGTGCCCAATTTGGGGGTAGGGTAGATGCCGGAGTCACCTACCTCTCAGAGCTGAATTTTAGAGCAAGTATCTCCTTAAATAAAATAGATATTAATGAAAACGCTTTCCTCGCAGCGATAGGAGTCCATATGTGCAATAAAATCAGAGTGCTCCTAGATCATGCTCTGAGAAAATGAGGTCTGAAAAAGGGGTATTGGGTACCTAAGGGGGTAGATGCCGGTACCCACCACCTCCCCTGAACAAATTGGGCACCATTCGAGTACAGGTGTTTTGACCTCTTCCCCTAGTGCTCGAGCACCGTGTGCCCCGGGTAGGCACCAGACAGATTCTGCTCAAAAATTGCTCAAAAGTTGCCCCAAAAACCCTCAAAAGTTGCTCAAAAGTTGCTCAAATTCTGAAAAAGTTGCTCACATAATCAAACAAGTTGCTCCCCCAAAAAGAGCATTTCTTCACACTTGTCGTCTGATATATTTAAAAAATGACAAAAGAGCCAGGTTCACGTGCACTCAACTCAATATCTACTAAAAGAACAAGCGATTCTAAACACCATCCGGCATAATCATACTAATCAATACGGTTGATTAATTAAAAAGTTTGAAGTATTGAAGTATCAAACTCATACAAAATACAATAATAGCTGCTACTATTTTTGAAAGAAAACTATAACAAATAAGGAAGTCCCGTCAGGTTCTGTCCCATTCTGCCCAATTTCTCTAGCAAGTTGAATAGGGTCTTCCGCCAGTTTTGCTTCTGCTCTATATTTGCAATAACACAGGATAGCCAACGAGAAGAGACCTCTGAGCACACAAGACGAAAAAGTGATTTTTTTTTAAATAGCAATTTTATTAATTTTTTTATTTTTTAGCAAAAAATGTATCACAATTGCCATTTTGTTGTAAAAATTTGCTCGTAAATAACGGAAAATCAAAAAAGTTGCTCATAGTTGAAAAAGATGCTCAGAATTGAAAAAGTTGCTCAAAACTGAAAAAGTTGCTCAAAAGTTGCCGAGCAGAATCTGTCTGTGCCTAGCCCCGGGAACGTGTACGCTGCCTTACTTTTACAAACTTGATTCATCCGTTCGCTCAGCATTAAGCAGGTGTCAGTGCTGCTGGGACAGAGTGAACTGGAACAGACAGAGGATCGGAGCCCGTACAACAAATAGCTTCCAGATGGATGATAAATCATATCCCCTGGGTGGGAGAGGTGCGTTGCGTTGTTCAGCTCACACACGAGACCGTTTTGTTTCCAGTAGAAGTTTATGCTGTAGCAGTCCCACAATACTTTGCAGTGCTGGAAGCAATCGAAGATTTGCGCCAATCCGGGAACTCTATTAACCACGTGATCTTTCAGGATGTGCGTGTTGTCTGAGTTTACTGTCATCTTGCAATACGAGGCGGTGTTCAAACGCCATAACTGAACCAAAATCGCACAAAATAACAGCAATACTCTCCGTCCTGAAGAGAAATGCAGCGTTTCAGCGATTTAGCGTAAAATATTTGAAGTGAGTTCTTTGTTATAAAAGGCTCCTAGAAGGTCAGTTAAGAGTTATCTGTAGATAAACACTAATCCTGAACAAATCCTATACAACAGAGATAACTTTTATCCATGGATAACTTTATCCGACCTTTCAGGAACCGGCCCCAGGTCTTTTAACAATCTCTCAGTCTCAAGGTTAAAGGTTTTCAGTTCACGCCGAGTAAATGGTAGAATTCGTGCATGACATCTTATCGATAGGGATGAGGTGAGATAAACTCGCAAACTGACGACCGGTTAGCGCAGTAGAGCGCCGGGCTAATCTGCGGGAGGTTTGGAGTTCAAAACAATTTTTTATGTATTGAGTGAAGCGAAGTAGAAAAATGCAAATGATAGAGAAGTTGCTGGAATAAGTACTTAGTAAATTTCTTGTGGTCCCCCCTTTCAGGGCTTCAGGTTTTGAGAGATCCCCCCTTTCGCTCGCCCCAAAATGAAGTGATCCCCCCAAAAATCCTCTGAATTCGTCCTATTTTCTTTAGATGTACGTGAAAGAGTTAAGAAGTGGAATATCACTATCAAGTGGAAAATAATTTGGCTAATGGTTAGTTTTTGCATTTTCACGTCAACGGTTAATTATTTGGACGTTTCACCCCATTGAATCCCTTTTATAGCTCCATCGAACAGCCTGATTCTGAACGCCTTTGCCTACCACGCTAATTAATGAGCCCGGTGATATATTCCTTACTTTTTCCTCTGCCTTTTCCCCTAGTTCCACTATCAGCACGATATTGTTTAGGTACCCCAAACTATAGTTTTTTTTTCACCGCGAACATTCACGGCGAAATCGTGAGCATGAACTTCCAACATACTAAAATTCATACATATTTTTGAAGGAAGCACTAACCTTTGCTTGGATTAATCCCTGGAACACGATGAAACCACCTTGACATACTTTTAAAGATGCCTTTAGAAAATTTGTCTCCTGAAATTCCAGATAGAAATAAGAAAAGAAAAGAACGGCTGCTTTCTTTCTCGTGCTCAATTTAAATAGAAGTTCTTCAAGCTGCTAGTCAATCACCCTGAACTCGTTTCGACAGAAACGTAGAGCTCAACTGCAAGCAGTGCCGATTTAGTCGTGTTTTATAGGCCGTGAAATGGTTATTTATTCTATTACTCTATCCTCATTTTTTGCTCACGAGGTGGTAAACATCTGCAAAGTATCATCGTTCACGAAACAAAAGGTTCTTAATTTATATTGTGTTGAAAGTTATCATATTTTCATTCCAGAAATGCGATCTGTAATTTCTTTTCTCAGAAGAAAAAAGAACGGACCTTTCCTTTTGGAAAAACGCTCGGAGTTATCATGGCCAATTAAAGAAAACTAACGCGAAAAGAGGCAAATATTTTCAAATCAAGAACATTAATCGTCAATTACCGACCCCTCCCTGGTAGGTAATTGCTCGGAGCGAGCGCAGCGAGCGGAGAGCAAGTCTAATTTTGCAGCTTTGCACGTTGCTTTGCACGCTGGTATGCATTCAGTCCATTTACAAACGCATTACAGTTGATTTTGCAACGGAATTCGCATTTTCCGTGAAAAATTTGGCGCGGGTTACCTGTGGTTACTTGCGGGTTACGCTGCGCACGACGTTCATATTTCGAGTCGGGAACAATCTCGTACCCAGAGCCCGTCATCTTTTGGTCAGCGGCAAAGATTCAGGGCTCTGGGGGAATCGATTTTTTTAAAACCCAGATTCTGGGTTTCCGGTTTGATTGTTGTATGAAAGTTCGTTACGTTTTTGACCTACCACGCATGCTCACAAATCGGATTCCCCCAGGGCCCTGAATCTTGCCGCTGGCCAAACGATGACGGGCTCTGGGTACGAGGTTGAGTCGGGAGGAGAATTTCGGTGATTTTGGGGTATAGATGCACCCTTATAGATTCCTTCGTAGGCATCTGGATGCGAAGACGGCTACTAACGACTTCCGGTTCTGAAAGTCCTTTGCGTAGGACACGAAACAAGGGGATTTGATCCATCGATCTATGAGTATGTGGATGTTTTTCAGTAGTTTGTTGGGATAAATTCGCTGAATTATAAGCCTACTCAAGTTCGCAGCTTTTAGAGCGTTTTGTACTCTGGCGTTAGAACCATTTCTGGGCAGATATCTCTATTTGGAGACGAGTTTGGAGCGGAACTACAAGTCGAATGCGAATGCCATGGTATATGAAAACTGGTTCGAAGCTATATCTCATATTTAACTTATTTGGAACTGAATCAACGAATCAACATGCATGGGAAATGGCTACACGGCGAACACAGCTGCTAGAATATTCAACCAACTCCAGAACCCAAGCTACTGGCAAATACTGCTTTGGAAATTAACTTGTATATATCCCATGGGATTAATAACATGGAGTTCATTGTCTACACCCCTCATATAAGCTTTGTTGGATTAAACTACATCAGAAGTCATTATAGTACTGGGAGAAGCTCGCGTGTTTATAGAAATCAAGTCACTTTGTTGCAGAAATATTGGCTCGAACGAGAACTTTTTAACTAAACAGAGTGACATCCCTATAGAGACATCTAACCATTCCTGCAAAAGCTGCAAAATCATTGAAGTTGCTGTTGTGGCAGCCTTCAGGCCCTTCAGGTCAGACACAACTATATCATAATGTCACTATTCGAAATGTATACAATTTATGCACCTTTCAATGTTAAGGGAGGGGGCCCAGGCATGGTGTAGAGGACTGACTTCTGTTTAAATATCTTTTGTCAGTATCTCGACTCTAAGGATAAAATTGCACATTTCACTGTACATTACTTTTCCTTGACCCTATTGAATTAAAATACACAGGGTTTAATAATACCTTGGTTGTCACAGAACAATTCTGATGACCAATACCCCCAGGGGAGGGGGGGGATCGGATACGGCTAGGTGGCGCAGGTACGGCTAGGTGGCGCAGTGTGTTTGTGCACGGCACACTGTGCGTACGGTCCTGAGTTCGAACCCCGGATCGACCAACCGTATCGACTTTTCTCTGTTCCGAGCAGCTTGCTTATAGCTTTGAATTCCTTTCACCTGGAGCTCTGATAGAGAAAGGGGGGTAAGAAGTGCACCGTCTCCCCAATTAGTAATGCACTCGTGCACGGCTAAATACATTTGAGACGTTAATAAAGTTCCTTACTTTACTTTTTTTACTTAATCCCATATTTTTTGGTTGGGGATGACCGTATGAAATCAAACATCGCATGGCTCAAATAATTAGTTACCCTAAAAGATACCCATCAAGAAATTTACCTGGTGTTTTCCATACAAATACTGATGGGTGGGTGGGTGGGGGGGGGCGGGGGGGGGTCACTTTTCAACAGCTTCCGTTGAGGGGGTATGGATATTTTCCGGAGCCACACATTAGCCTTTTCATTTAAAATTAAAACTTCAAAAGGAGATCAGAGCAGAAGCTTATAACTGCTGATTGCATTTTTAAACCACACCAGCACATTAGTTACGAACCGAGTTAATGAGCTGATTAAGTGCGCGTCTGCGCACTACGTCCAAGCACCAATTTAATTGATTCAAGAGACAAATTAGTATTCAACTTTAGAAGACGGACTAAAACGAAGCATAGCAACAGGATTGAGAGCATTTGTTTTTTCCTTTATATTTCCCTGCACAAGAAATAATGGCGCCTTATAATCAATCAGACATTATGAAGAAAGATGACAATATCCCATGCAGTGGACAGTTTAAAGATCGAGAATTCGTAGGATGAATAATTTTGCTCAAAGCGTTGCTATGCAAATCAGTGTTATCTGGAAAAACTTCAAAGCGCGAGCAAACTTCTTCCGCAATTTATGACTTACTCGGCATTTTCCCAACGAAATGAAACCTCACACAATTTTTATCAATGTTTCCTTGAGATATTGTGCTAAAAGGAATTTTAATCCGGTACGGTTTTAACATATTATTTCACAAGGTTTGATACCCACTTCATCTCAAAAGTTCCACATGAATAGGCTTATTGTCATGTTGTTGCTCCATAATATTGCTTGATAAATTTGCAACATTAATTTGTTTGCCTCTTAAATTCATTTCACTAGCTGGAAATTTAATCAGAAAGTAACCTGGTTATTTGTGCTCGCGATTTGGGGTTTCTTTTGTAATGTATAGACTGCAAATGCCCTGTCGTTCAAGAATGCTACACACGATACACAGTGACGCGCGCCCGGATTCAATTGAACACCAAACGCAAGACTCAAAATTCGCGTTCTAAATAAATAAATTTAACTCCATAATAATAAGTTATTTGTGCTTGCGAATTGGGTTTCTTTTTTTGTAATATATAGACTTCAAAGTCACTGTAGAGAATCATATACGCGAGCCTTGATCCAATTGAACATATAAACAATTGAACTTCGCGCTCAAATAAGTAACTACAGAATATGGACAAAATTGTTAAGATCAAAGCATTATTTCATGTTTACCACAGTAATTGGCCTGATAAACTAAACATTGACGCAGTCAACGGTATCATATGGGAACAGCTGCTAGCGGCGACAATTCATCACTCGAAGAAACGTTTTCCTTTCAGTAAGTTTGCAGTTAAGAAAATATCCGAATCCGATCTTTCTGTAAATTAGAAATATGGATTCAAAACTGTCGTATCTAGGAAAACACTGACGTTCCTCTTGAGAGGCGGAGCCCCTTTGGAGTTGAAATGGCCTGTTCCGCTCAGTGACTGGGGATAAGGCTGGAAGCGGTGTTTTTCAAGAGTCCTTTGGTTAGGGCTCAAAAGTTAATAGAAACGTGCTCACCCGTCGTATCTGTGAGCTTTCATGGATATGCCACACAAGAAAGCCTTACATCGAGAAAGAATATAGTTGGTAGATGGCGCTATCTTAGGAATTTGCATTTAAAACACTGTTACCTAACGTGCGCCACTCAGCAAGCAAAAGTTACCTGGCATCAGATCAACCCTGTATATTTTCTCGAGCTATACACTTGATCTGACAAAGCTCCTAGTAACGGCTGATGTGCAGCTCATCTGCCGGGACAGGAAAGTTCAGGGCGATTCAACTATGTGCACTAATCCTCAGGCGCGTGAGTTTGAAAGTTCAATACGAATTTGTTTTTATGTCCACTTTTTTTGTCGTCATCCGACACTTCGCTTAGCCAATTTTGAAATTCGCGTGTTGCAGATTGATACGCTGTGTCTAGGTCATGCTTATCCAAAGCTCACCGAGACCCAGCGTATAAATCATGTCTTTTATTTTCACTAGCCAGTCTGTTTTATTATTTAGTTCTAGGCAGTCGAGAAACACGTGATCGATATGTAAGCCACTTCTGGGCTCTTTGAGTTTGCCTTAGGAAATTAAACGCCCTGTATTTGGCATCGACTGATAGAGGGTATCTTCCGAGCTCGGCCCTAAATGCATTATTCAGTTGCTTTCTTGCTTACTCTAAGTGCTAGTTTACAGAATTTTGTACCATTTTTGGGAAAAAAATTGGTCTTTTTTCGTCTTATACCCTAAAAGATACCTTGAACCCGAATTTTAACCCCTAAAAGATACGACGAGCACCCCGCCCGACGAAATATGGGAGTCCCCCGCATGATGCCAGGTAACTTTTGAATGCTGAGTGGCACCACTCCTGGTGGCACACGTTTAAGATTCTTTCTCTATGTAAGGCTTTCTCGTGTGGTATATCCATGAAAGCTCACAGATACGCACACATTTCGACGGCTGAGCACGTTCTTATTGACTTTGAGCCCCTTTAAGCCTTAACCAAGGATTCTTGAAATACACCGCTTCCAGCCTCATCCCAGTCACAGGCGGAACAGGCCAAACAAGCAAAGCAAGAGATGGGAGACTTTATTGAGTTGAGCCAACTCAACTCCAAGGGGGCTCCGCTTCTCAAAAGGAACGTCGGTGTTTTCCTAGATACGACAGTTTTGAATCCATATTTCTAATTTACAGAAAGATCGGATTTCGGATATTTTCTTAACTGCAAACTTACTGAAAGGAAAACGTTTCTTCGAGTGATGAATTGTCGCCGCTAGCAGCTGTTCCCATATGATACCATTGACTGCGTCAATGTTTAGTTTACCAGGCCAATTACTGTGGTAAACAAATGAAGTAATGCAAGCTCTGATCTTAACAATTTGTCCATATCTGTAGTTATTTACTTGAGCGCGAATTTTGAGGTTAGGTTCAATTGTTTCTATGTTCATCAATTGAATCAAGGCTCGCGTATAGGATTTTCTATAGTGACTTTGAAGTCTATATATTACAAAAAAAGAAACTCAAAATCGCAAGCACAAATAACTTATTATTATGGAGTTGAATTTATTTATTTAGAACGCGAATTTTGAGTGTTGCGTTTGGTGTTCAATTGAATCCGGGCGCGCGTCACTGTGTATCGTGTGTAGCATTCTTGAACGAGAGGGCATTTGCAGTCTATACATTACAAATAAACCCCAAATCGCGAGCACAATTAACCAGGTTACTTTCTGATTAAATTTCCAGCTAGTGAAATGAATTTAAGAGGCAAACAAATTAATGTTGCAAATTTATCAAGCAATGCCGAGTAAGTAATAAATTGCGGAAGAAGTTTGCACGCGCTTTGAAGTTTTTCCAGATAACACTGATTTGCATAGCAACGCTTTGAGCAAAATTATTCATCCTACGAATTCTCGATCTTTAAACTGTCCACTGCATGGGATATTGTCATCTTTCTTCATAATGTCTGATTGATTATAAGGCGCCATTATTTCTTGTGCAGGGAAATATAAAGGAAAAACAAATGCTCTCAATCCTGTTGCTATGCTTCGTTTTAGTCCGTCTTCTAAAGTTGAATACTAATTTGTCTCTTGAATCAATTAAATTGGTGCTTGGACGTAGTGCGCAGAAGCGCACTTAATCAGCTCATTAACTCGGTTCGTAACTAATGTGACCAGGGGGTTGAGGACCTACTGGAAATTTTCCAGGGAAGGGTGTATTTGACTCCATGGGAAATTCCATGGAGGGGTAAAACGGGTGACTTTCCAGGGACATTTTATGCCCAAATACATTTTCCAGGGGTATTGTTGCCATCAAAAATGGAAATTCCATGGGAGGGAGGGGTCCATTATGAGACTGGAAATTCCAAGGAAGGGGGTATGATTTAAGTGTGGAAATTCCAGGGGAGGGGATCTTTTTAAGGGGAGGTTTAAAATGTAATCATCCAAAGAATGATAATATACACATAATTGATCAGGTTGGATGATTTGTCTTGATAATACATCTGGATTTTTGCATCTCACTAAACATGATAGGTATACCTTCCCATCTGCATGCTAATTTGAACATCCAGAGGATTTCAAGTGCCCAATTTCCCTCTATCTGACAAGTCCACACCATGGAGCAAGAATACCTGTCCAACCCCCACACAATGCCCACCCCCCCCCCCCCCCCCTCCACCCCCAACCGGGACTTAATGTTGATAAGTCCATTTAAACCGTGCATCAAATTTCTTTTTTTAAATAATTCAGTGGCCTCATTTTAGAAACTAGAAAACAAAACCCTTTCTAGAAGAGCATTTCACTCCGAGCATTCCACTATCTAAATAGATACTACTAGTTTTAGTTAATGGAGCCTAAAGCGCAGTGCAGTCTAAAGAGCACATTGCAATTTAACCCGCGTACAAGGGTCACGTTATTTTACTGTAGCTCGTGCACTTAGTTTCCTGCGTGCAGTAATTTCACTGCCTATGCGCCTTCACCTCATTGGTTAGTCGGACACACGCGCTATGAGTCATAGCGTGCCTCACCACGTACACTGGTCATTCTATTGCGAGCTTGCTCGAGTTTACACCAATTTGCGCTATCAAAAATTTTCTACAATTTCTACAATGCCGAAACGAAAGGCCTCCGGCTCTTCAGAGGACTTGAGCAAGCTATCCGCGGAGGTACTCCGCCTCAGGCTTCAGGCCCTCAAACCTTTCCGTACAAGGTTCGAAGGCTCAACTAGTAAAACGGCTAAAAAAGGCGACATCCACCCCTCAAGCGAAGCGTGTCCGGGGCACCGAGGAGGTGGAAAACGATGAAGATCGGCCCGCGAGTTTCACGCCAGAGCAGCTCGCTAGCATCGAGGACACCGTTTCCTCGGCACTCTCCGCGTGGCAACCGCCGCAACCAGCTGCCACAACCTCCAACGAGCAATCGTTGGTTACGAATCCCTCCGGGACCGCCGCGCCGCTTGGCCTGGATCGCCCAGTGGACGAGACGCTGCGCCAAAAAATAGTCAAGGGTGAGTACGCAGACTTATCTCTACTGCTCCCGGACAACCTCCATCATACTAGTCGTGATCTGCAGTTTTGCGTGGACGAGGACACGCAACCGAGGACACGCAACCGAACGTTTTAACTTAAAAGTTGTTACGCCACAAAAAACAGTCCATTGACTCATTTTACAAGTGGGTGAACGTTTACACGCGTTACATGATAACCCTTCTTGAGGCCTTCCCGAGTCGCGCGCTGGAGCTCGTCAAATATCAGGCATTATATCCCAGTGATCAATTTTAACGCGCGGTCATTGGTCGAAACGTATCACGTGGTGCGTTTTCACAGGACAGATATCAGACGATATTGTCCGTCGGAAGTGATATCCGTCCTGCGAGAAATGTTTTAAGCAAAAACTGGATATTTTCTGTTAAAAAATAATGAAAAACAAGCAACCAAGGTTTTTGTCTAAGAATGTTGATGAAATACGGAAATTGGTGGCTGAGGCGACACCGGAAAACACAAAAAGTCAACTAAACAGACCGTGAATGTTTTGAATGGTTTACAAAGTTGTTAGTTTTTTGTCGTTGTTTCAATCCAAGTTAATTCGGTTTGACATTGGCGAAAAAATTGAAAGAACTAAACAAAAAAGAGCAAAATGACGATAAAAGAATTGTTTTTGAACTTACCATTTTGTCGTAGCTTGGCAAATAGAAAACAACTTGCAATCAGCTCAACCAAAGTTCAACCACTTCGAGTGTAGTCCAGCAAGCCGAATTCCAATTTCGATCAGCAGCGCTAAATTTTTCCAACTCTGCATTTCACGGCTGTACTTTATACTTCAGTTCAGAGCAGAATAAATTAATTAAACAGTCCGGCAAGGAATTAGACCTGAAAACCAGGAATCTGTTATCTGGGCTAGATTTCTGTTGAAAAGCACTCGGGAAACGCTAGAACTTGTGCGTTGTAAATTTGTTTTGTGAATTCGCTCTGATTTCTTCTAGCCCCACGTTAGGGTTTGATTGACAGTTTCTGTGTCAACCAATCACAGCTCGAATAAAAATATCTTAGCTGCAATCACCGTTTACGATTTGCCTTTTCGCGCCATACTGCAGTTTAGTGGTTTTCTCACGTTCACAATGCTTTTTTCTCTCTCGAGTTTTTCAGTGAAGTCGCTGGGATATAAAATAAATAAACCCCTTCTTGGCTTGCTGTAATATCGGCGGATAATGTCCGCGGATGAAAAATGGTCCTCAAAATTTCACAGTTGCCCTCGAAGCTTCGCTTCTCGGCCAACTGTTCATTTTTCGTACCATTTTATTGTGGTGGGCCAGATGTCACTCGCTCGCTCACTCATAACTCAAGTGTCAGCTCATGACGTCATCTAAACTAAACAAATTAATATCTCGAGAACGATACATCGCTAGGTGACCAAACTTGCACAAAGTTATCTTAGTGACAAGGGGGGTTGAGCAACAAAGTCACATGACATTACGTAATCGATTAAGTCATCAAAAGTAGAAAAAATTAATATCCGCTTGGCTAACGTACGATGAGAATTTTCGTCGCCACGCCGCTCGGGACCGCACCATTCCTTGGGACCGGGTTTATAGTCTCAAGGTTTTCAGTTCACGCCGAGAAATAGGTAGAATTCGTGCATGACATCTTATCGATAGGGATGAGGTGAGATAAACTCGCAAACTGACGACCGGTTAGTGCATTAGAGCGCCGGGCTAATCTGCGGGAGGTTTGGCAGTTCAAAACAATTTTTATTATGTATTGAGTGAAGTGAAGTAGAAAAATGCAAATGAAGTTGCTGGAATAACTACTTCGTAAATTTCTTGTGGTCTCCCCTTTCAGGGGTTCAGGTTTTGAGAGATCCCCCCTTTCGCTCGCCCCAAAATGAAGTGATCCCCCCCCCAAAATCCTCTGAATTCGTCCTATTTTCTTTAGATGTACGTGAAAGAGTTAAGAAGCGGAATATCACTTAACTCTAGGAAAATAATTCACGGCCAATGGTTAGTTTTTGCATTTTCCCGTCAACGGCTAATCATTTGGACGTTTCACCCCATTGAACTCCTTTTATAGCTCCCTCTAACAGTCTGATTCTGAACGGCTTTGCCTACCACGCTAATTGATGAGCCCGGTGATATATTCCTTACTTTTTCCTCTGCCTTTTCCCCTAGTTCCACTATCAGCACGATATTGTTTAGGTACCCAAAACCGCGAACATTCACGGCGAATTCGCGAGCATGAACTTCCAACATACTAAAATCCATACATATTTTTGAAGGAAGCACTAACCTTTGCTTGGATTAATCCCTGGAACACGATGAAACCACCTTGACATAGTTTTAAAGATGCCTTTAGAAAATTTGTCTCCTGAAATTGCAGATAGAAATAAGAAAAGAAAAGAACGGCTGCTTTCTTTCTCGTGCTCAATTTAAATAGAAGTTCTTCAAGCTGCTAGTCTATCACCCTGAACTCGTTTCGAGAAAAACGTAGAGCTCAACTGCAAGCAGTGCCGATTTAATAGTGTTTTATAGGCCGTGAAATGGTTATTTATTCTATTACTCTATCCTCATTTTTTGCTCACGAGGTGGTAAACATCTGCAAAGTATCATCGTTCACGAAACAAAAGGTTCTTAATTTATATTGTGTTGAAATTATCAAATTTTCATTCCAGAGATATGGGTAGAAATTAAGGACAGTATGGCCGCCGCTCATATACGAGCATGCGCACTACGGGGTTTTAAATCATAATTCAAGATGGCGGCCGTATAGCAATTGACTGGGGAAAAATAGAAAATCAAAAGTTTCTCATTTCTAGCTAAACTGGGCCAACCTCTATACATCCATGCCTGTTCATTGCAGCTTTATCGAGGGCCTCCGGATAGAGTTTACTTGTGTAAAACCGTAGTCGTCCCGCGTTTTTAGTTTTAAAAATGCAGATTTCCATCCTCAGGAATCCATATAATTATCGTAGAATGCTACAAGTGCAGTCAAAGTTTTCTCTTGTGGCCGTGCAACCGTAAATCTTGAACCAGCTCTATACATCTAGGGTTGTAGTTCGATAAACAAGGATCACATCCATGTACTTTTCAGCTCATAAAACCTTCAAATCGTTCGGCGTTTTCCCGA
Source organism: Scolanthus callimorphus (assembly GCA_033964015.1). NCBI lineage: Eukaryota > Metazoa > Cnidaria > Anthozoa > Actiniaria > Edwardsiidae > Scolanthus > Scolanthus callimorphus. The sequence continues at coordinate 21,663,033 of CM066925.1, read as the reverse complement.
GAAAGTTTGAGCTTTTTGCTTAGTAGTATAGCTGCCAGTGTACCAGGTTTACAGCCATAATATTGCCGAAAACTAATTTTTTGGGGGAGAATTCTCTTCGCTTTCCCCGAGGATCGTTCTTTCGTCCATTTTGTCTCGATATACCGCGTAGGACTGGGCATAAACGATGCCTGGGCCTTTTTTCCCGTTGTCTGGGGTCCTGGAGGTACTTTTTTCTCATTTTTTTTATTACTATTTTTCAAAATAAAACTGCTCATATAATTCTATATTGTTAAGTGTTCTTCTCTTTGTATTTTCCATTATTTTTGCATGCAAGAAGAGCATTATTAGCTCTATAAACTGCATTTCTAGATTGCTAAACTACACAGGGACCCCAAAAGTACATTCACGGGATACCTGTGTCTATTATTGCACATGCCCGAACTGCAGTTCCTGGCTAAATATGCTGTTGAAACCTGTCATTTTAGAGTTTCATGTGCTGTAAGTAACATCATGTCAGATGTTCCTTTGAAATTTCAGTCAGAGTTGGATTTTGAATTAAATCAAACACCGAAGGTAATCCCGCGCGCCACTCATGCGATAATCCGCTGAAGTGTCCTCAATTTCTAGCCATGTGCGATCTGTAATTTCTTTTTACAAAAGAAAAAATAACGACCTTTCCTTTTGGGAAAAAACGTTTGTAGTTATCATGGCCAATTAAAGAAAACTAACGCGAAAAGAGGCAAATATTTTCAAATCAAGAACATTAACGGGCTTTGCCACGATTGTTTCGACAATATATTGCTATAAAGAAGACCAAAGTCTAAATAAACAGCAATCTTATATTATGCTTCAATTTAGCCGTAGAAATAAAAATGAATTATATTTGCATTATATAGACATTCTTTAGTAATCACCGATAGCTTTCGCTATCAAATTTCTAAGTTTGAATATACTGTTAAACCTAATAAGAAATTGCAATCCAATTCCATAATTTCTACTGTATCTAGCAGCTAACAGGTTTATAATTAAATAGATAAATATTTTCCCAGAAACTTTAAGAACTCGTTTAACTTAACAGAAACACCTGCTCCTTTTCCCAAAACATGCCGAACAAAATGCTAGCATAATCGAGAAAAGCCTAGCTGCGAGATAAGGCGAGATAAGGTCCCAAAGTATGCCTTTTACGAACCGCCTTAAGGAGGCTCATAGCAGTTTTTTATGTCCTCACCCCCTAAACTTCAATGGTCTGTATCTCATGCGGAAATGCACAGAACGGAAAGTCACTTTACAAGTAAACATGCTATGGATTGTTCTTTGTGTCGACATATGTTTTGTTTACATTGGTGCTTCCATGGCAACGTAATGGCGACCCTCCAAAAATTTTAAGTTGCAAAATTCATCCAGACAAAGAGAAATGTGGGCTAAACCCTCTTAATGCCAAGACGCTAGGCTATAAGCATTGCTTGGACAAAGTTTGAAAAAAAAGTAGCATCGCGTTTTCGAAATATAACGCGGTCAATTTTTTTCGTCAAAAAATTAGAATTTTTTATTAGCCTACTTTCTTGACCCTCAAACTGTGCCTAAAAGCTCGTAGTGATTTAGTTCTTAGTTCCGCATAAAGACCGATGCACTTTCTTTAAGCACAGAAAATTTAAAAGCCACTGCTTATTCCGATCACGATTAATCTGAAATGTTTGAAAGCCTTTTATTGCTCACGCCAAACTCAAACAACTAGTCCTGCGTTTCAATTCCTAGTAAAAAAATCCGAGATAAATGTTTGTCTAAATCTCCGCAAAAGAGAGTTCAATTATTCTATACCTTGTTGATGTATTTTTTAGAGCCATAATTCTTTAAAAAAGCCGCGAAAAAAAATTACATTTTGATGCGGTGTTTTGCTTGACTTGAAAGCGGCCAGTTTTAATCTTGTTTCCCATTCAGGATATGTTTCTTTCACTATGTCAAAGCATGGCAATGCAGTACTGTTATCACGGCTCATTGATTCTATTGCAATTTTTCATCTAATTATTCGAAGAGCGTAATGTATCAGTCAATTCCAACGGTGACCATCCCCCCCCGGGACACCGTGGGGCATTTGCGCACCGCTGCCTTCCCTGGGGTGGGGAATTTTGAAAATTTTGCTGGTCCCAGGGTCGGGAATTGTTTTTCCCCGGGGGAGGGGGGTGGGGAATTTTGGTTTTCTAATCTCAAGCGCGTCGGGTTTTGCGAACTACAACACCAGTTACAATAACTATCGTTTGGCAGTTACAAAGTCCCAGTTACAGAAAATAACGCCACATAAAATATAATGCAGAGCATGGCCCGTATACACCACGTTTGGGGAAGACACATTTGCACATTTCGCAGTTAACGTCTCCTATAGAGAAGAAACAGATTTCGCAATTTCGTCTCAGTGGAAAAACATATAAATGAATTGACACTATCAAGTCAAGTAACATAACTGTCAAATAGTTGCTCTGCAAATAGAATAAAGGTAAATTTCGCATTGAGAGATTCCGGAGACAATTTGCAGAAATGGCTATAACGGCGAATGGCCTAAGGTATTAGTACAATATCGGTAGACATTCCTAGTTTCACTTCTTTATTTATATTTTGTCTTACTTTCAGTGAAGTGAGAACTCGTTCAAAGACGAGAAAACTAAAGTACATTTACTGAAACGAATTATAAATGCTCGGACAGTATAAATGGAGTTGAAGTTCTTGTTGTGAAGCTTTGTCACGCAGAGTCGATGGAATCCTACCGTCTTTTTCTCGTCCCGGGGGTGGAGCATTTTTCCGCTTTTTGTGTTCCCCGCCGTGGGGTATTTTGCATTTTTGCTAGCCCGGGGGTGGGGAATTTTCAGTTTTATTTTTAGAAATGACCAAAATCCCGGGGTTGCCCGGGGGGGGCATGGTCAGCGCTGGAATTGACTGATACATAACTCTTCGAAACTATCTTTCGGACGGAAAACAAACAGTAAAGAAATTTGATAAAGTTTTAAAATCTTCCAGTGTTTGATAATGTGTTTTCAAAAGTCTTATATTGAAGAGAAAGTTGTAAAATTCGAAGTTGGACCGTATTGCGTTACTAAAATATTCAACTTAAATGTAGCAAAGACAATGCGCCGTGATAACAACACCGCATTGACAAATACTGAAGTGAGTACAAGAAATATACATACCTAAATGGGAAAGCTGCCCGCTTTCAAGTCAAGCGAAACACCGCATCAAGATTTAATTTTTTTCGCGGCTTTCTTAAAGAATTATGGCTCTAAAAAATACATCAACAAGGTATAGAATAATTGAACTCTCTTTGGGGAGATTTAGACAAATATTTATCTCGGATTTTTTAAACTAGGCATTGAAACGCAGGACTAGTTGTTTGAGTTTGGCGTGAGCAATAAAAGGCTTTCAAAACTTTTCAGATTAATCGTGATCGGAATAAGCAGTGGCTTTTAAATTTTCTGTGCTTAAAGAAAATGCCTCGGTCTTTATGCGGAACTAAGAACTAAATCACTACGAGCTTTTAGGCACAGTTTGAGGGTCAAGAAAGTAGGCTAATAAAAAAATCTAATTTTTTGACGAAAAAATTGACCGCGTTATATTTCGAAAACGCGATGCTACTTTTTCTTCAACTTTGTCCAAGTAATGCTTATAGCCTAGCGTCTTTGGCATTAAGAGGGTTTAGCCCAAATTTCTCTTTGTCTGGGTGAATTTTGCAACTTAAATTTTTGGAGGGTCGCCATTACGTTGCCTTGGAAGCACCAATGTAAACAAAACATATGTCGACACAAAGAACAATCCATAGCATGTTTACTTGTAAAGTGACTTCCCGTTTTGTGCATTTCCGCATGAGATACAGACCATTGAAGTTCAGGGGTGAGGACATGAAAAACTGCTAGTATGAGCCTCCTTAAGTAATCATCCATGCAAGAACTAGGCAAACTTCCATTGTTCTACGGCATTGAAGGTTCCCCACGTAGGATATGTCCTATGTTTTTCCACAGAAGGTTATCATGACTAGTGACATTAAAGGTGCAAAAATTGATAGATTTCGACTTGTTTTGAGAATATATGGCAACAAAATGTCTCTAGACCAATCAGATCGAAAACCAGTTCGAGTTTGCCAGGGCATCCAATGTCTCGTCGATTCTTAGTAGCGAGTATGAATCCTTTCTAGTTACACTGCAATGCGTCCGATAATCTACACAGAAGCTTGTACTGCCATCGTTTTTGTGTACAAGACCAATTGGCGAACACCATGGTCTATCTACCTCTCGATGCTCCCTCCATCTTGGCCACAGGAAGACACCTTGGATGATGTTTAATCGGATGACTGTCCACAGTTTGATGAGGTCAGGATTCGTATGCGTCCTGGTTTTCATTTCCTTCCTGGAAAGTACTTGAAAGTCCTAGAATCTTAAGGATACCGTAAACCTTCGCGGGTACCCTTCGCGCAAAATTTCTCTACGCGGCGTATTGAAATAAACCCCCAAAACTAGATATAATTTTAAAGCTTGATAAACGTAGTTTATGATGACGCAGTTTTTATTCTGTTTTTTCGGAATCTGCTCTAACGCGGAAAGGAAAACGATAAAAAGGTGCGATTTAAATATGCAAAATGTTCGTATAGAAATACGGCGCGCATTGGCTTCAATTCTGTCTTAAATCAATCAACAATCATTGAATGACTAAAGTGTGTCGGCGATTTTTAATATATTAATCCAGTACAGAATAAGAACTTCCAAAACTTGAAGGTTCATTTATTTGACGAGTTTCGGCTTTCGAACAGTAATAAAAGTGCGAGAAATCAAAATATCAACAATCACCGACACACTTTCTAATATCAAAGTTTGGACTAGCTGCTCGCAAAATTTGAAAGCAATCGTGCAAATCCTTGTGGGCGAACATTTTGGGTCTTTCCATGAAACGGCAGCAAAATCAATACCGAGTTATAGCCATTTGAAGTTGTGTCAACATCTGAAGCGCTAACAGCAGGAGAGCAAACAAACGTGACACGATCGGCCAATTGGAGACAAGCCTTCTCTGTGCGCGGAAAAGTATTACTGGGCTCAGATTTCATGTTGTGCTTGAGCTTTGGTACTTGGTAATCGCTTTCTCCAACATCTTCGACCATTTCCAGCAGCCAAATTTTGATAAATAATGGGCAAAGTGCCTCTTTAACGAAGAAAGCCAGGCAAGAACATGCCAGGCAAAAGCGAAAATTTCCTGACCCGAAGGCTAAGTAAACAAGATTAAAAGATTATAGCGCCTGAATCATGTAACGCAATACACTTGAAAACTAGATTTTCTTATTTTTCTTCGTGAAATATAAGTTATTTTAATTTTTTTTTTGGACTATTGAAGTCCTACCCTAACTTATCGACTGGGATAAAAACAAAAAATTCGTCAAAATGACACCCGCGAAGGTTTACGGTATCCTTAAGGATAATCCTGGAAAAATGTTTCAACTCAAATGTGGTTGAATCAGTCAGTTTCGTGAATCTGATTGTCCTGCAAATTTATGACATCCTCAAGACTTATGTGTTTTTTTTTATGTGAGGGGACATTTCTACCAAAAAACTCCTGGAAAAATATCTAAAGACATCCTGGATTTTTGTCATTCGAATGAACGAACCTTGTGAGGTGCTTTACTATGCTTGTAGCCATGCAAAGCTGGAAACACGTTACTTTACGTTTACGCCAGTAAGAGTTAATTACCGAGATTCGAGGCAATAATATACACTTAATGACTGCTTCCGAGGGAAACAGGGAGTTTTGTTTCCCCGAGAATCTCGATGTTTCCCGAGACGAAGTCGAGGGAAACATCGAGATTCGAGGGAAAACAAAACTCGCTGTTTCCCGAGGGTGCAGTCATTAAGTGTTTTATTATATAGCAAAAAGAAAATACGGTAAACATGGGTAAAAATAGTCCGCCGAAATTTCTCGCTCTAGCGATGTTGCCCGCGCGGGCAATAATTTTTTAATTGTAGCCCGCGCGGGCTACATTGAATTTGTAGCCCGCCACGTGACCATGATAGAACCAATCAGAGCGCGCGCTTTGATCGAATAAACACGAGCTATATAATAACCGAGGTCATTGCCGAGAATCGAAGTAATTAACTGGCTTATTACAAGATTGGCAAGGTTTTTCATAAAACAGGAACAAATGAAATGCATTCTTCTCATTGAATTTCAAAATTTTGACAAGGAGTTTACAATTGAAAAGGATAGCGCATTCCGATAGGAACTATTGCTAGTTATTTAGCTGTTTTCATAGAAGTACGCTCCCCAGAGAAAATGAATGACAGGTTTTATTCAACCATGATTGACAAAGGTCCAAACAAAAAAAATATACAGCTTGAGTGAATTCATTTGTTAGCAGAACACGAATTATGTCTTTTGTTTTCGTACAAATTAGCCAGGCCAGCCAGCACGACTCATTCAAACGCCATTTTCGTTAGTGTACCACGCACTGACTGCTACTAGTCAATTTGCATAATGCTGAGTAACAACATGGATCGGAACTGCTTCAAGCTGGAGTAACTGAAGGCAAGTTTCAGGTATTTTGCGCTCGTTGGTTGTTCTCTAAGATAAGATATGTAAACGATTTCATCTGTATTTTCAGGTTTACCTGCTTGTGAACACACTCTATGGGCCAGGAAACCAAGCAAGTAGGCTGGACAAACGCTTTATGGTTCAAGTCGGTTCAAGTGAAGGCGTTTCTCGGATATGGTGTTTTGTGGCGTTCAACGGGGTTCGCGCATAAAGGATAATCAGGAGCAAATAGAGCGAATTTCAGATGGCTGTCGTGAGTTATTCGCAATTACTTTGTTTACTGCTATAGGTTTTATTCAGAATTGCTGAAATAACGTTGCGATTGGTCTCACTACAGTCATATGAAAGCCGCTCTATTTAACAATTAGACAGATAGTCATATAGATGCATAAACTGAGATTATTGGTGTTTTTTTCTCGGGATAATATGTGTATGGATTTGAATTCTCTAGGAAAAGAGTTTGGGGGTGACTAGATCGGGTAGCGGTAAGAAGAATGTCCATGTATTTAACTGAGTTAAATACCTAATGTTTATTTAATGAGGTATTTAAATATAGGTTCAAAACATAGGAGGAGGTCTTGCATAGAAATTCAAAACCGACCGCGTAGTTTTGAACTTGTTTACATACCTACCACACCCAAATTCTATTGCTCATTATCAGCTCATTATCATTATCACTGTTTTATCGCTTTCTGTGAGCCATTGTCAGAAATGGCAGAAATGGACAAAAAGTCATAATAACGTTACCCCGAACAAAAGGTTTGTTAACAAAAGGTTAACAAAAGTGTCTTGTTCTATAGAAATTCTATCCAATAGCAGAGCAACATAACGAGTCGCCTTTTCTGGGGCTTGGCAGTGGGATATTTGGATTTCAGATTGCTTCAATGCTTGCCGTGTAACCATGTCTGCGGAATAGTTGCGCATTTTGTAAACCAGATGGCCAGCAAAATTTGGGATGAACGTTCAACATCGTCCATGGGATGGATAAAGAAAGGTAAATACGCAATGTTTCAGATTGAAGTACATTTTTGCTTAATTTCAGTTTCTGTAGTCAAGAAAACTGGTGTACATGATTGAATAGCCGAATTCACACTATAGAGACGAGTTTCCCGTCTGAGACGAGTTTCTCGTCAGAAAAATTTCCTGCCTTATGTGAATTCTAGTCGGAAACTAGTCGCCAGGTTCTCCTTCAAAAAAGTTTTTTTCTCGTGATCACAGAAGAACAGGGAAGAACATTTAAGACGAGAAACTCGTCTCAGACGGGAAACTCGTCTCTAGTGTGAATTCGGCTAATCATAAGGCTGCATTCATTATGTATACTACAGGGGGGGCAGAGGATTTTTTTTTTTGACAATGCAAAATTTTCAGATCCCCCCAAGCCACAACATATTTTTTACGAATCCCCCCTCTTGTCAAAAGGAAAAAAACATGCCCCCCCAACATTTTGTCAATTTATATGTCGCGTCAATAACATTTTTTCAAAAGATGCAGAACAAGGCTCAATGATAAAACATACAAAGCGTAAAAATGCAAATAAAATCCTAGTGGCTGTACTCTTGTGTGTAGTGACTTTCTACCAAGTGATCTGGTGCGCTCCTCGATTGGAACCTTACTACATAGACTGAGTATCATTTATTTTGTATTTGATTGTTTGGTTTGTTTTCCGACTATTAATCAAAAGTTTTTGTCTGGCAGACAAAAGTCACTGAAGAGGACCTTGAGGAATTGTGGTAAAACAAGAAGGCCTTTTACAATTTTTTAAATTTATAAGTCTTTAGGCGCGCGAAGCGCGCAGCTATTTTCAACATATCAGTTGAAAGAGGGTAAATACACGAGAATAGTAGTGCAAGTGATATTTCTTCAGGAGGTTAAAAATCGTTATCTAAAATATATATAATACCTCAACAAAAACATGCATCCCCCCTTAATGTCATGAAAAAAAACTTGACATCCCCCCTTTTCCAGTTGCTAAATTTTGAGATCCCCCTCAAAATCCTCTGCCCCCCCCCCCCCCCCCCCCCCCTGTAGTATACATAATGAATGCAGCCTAATATACACACATTAACGGCACCGGCGATAATGGAGTTTATGCGGGGGCAAGACGGTTATCTTAATTAACCACACACGGGCTAAAGGGATTAGGTGCCGGGCAAGGAAATGGGTTCAGATATGTCCAGAGCTGAGTGTTGACAGGCGCGTTCAATGACGGTATAAAAGGACAGCGCCCAATGAGTCGTCACGCTTTCCAAGCAAGCTTTCCTCCTTTGATCTTCGAATCAGGCAAGTACTTCTCTTTTATTTCTTTATGGATCAGCCTCGTTTTTTAAATCTCGGCTACTCTATTGTACGACGCTTGGAAAGTTGTTTTGCTCAAAACGGAGCAGGAAAATATTCTCGCCCAGCTGCATTCGCACGGTCGTTACGTTAACTACGTGCATTCAGCATGATTTGGGTTTTGTGCGTTGTTTTAGAGCAAAGTTATCCTAAAGCTGCGAACAAGCGAGCTCTTTTCTCTCCCAGCCCAGACAGCTGTGGAATCGGAATTGGAGATTTCGGCGTTTCCGTAGTTTGGGCGTAATGAACCCGTTTTCAGCTAAATTTGGTTGCAACTGTTTCTACTTGGCCCATAGGGGGGTTCGGGACTCGTCCTCAGGGTCTTACAGCCCAAATGTTAACGTGCAGCTTAATAGTCTCGGCTTTAATACATGTTGAGGAGCTTCCGGGCTCAAGCACGTTAAGGCCTGGGATTCTAAAAGGGCTTGGGGCTAGTCCCCAAAACGTAAAATTTGCCTTAAACTGCTTTAATCTTTTTAAGGCAGGCTAATTTTTGGTGTAGTGATAAAACTCGACGAACTTAAAATTTTGGTGTCATTTTTTCGTACGGAGTGACGTCACAAGCCATGTCACGTGACTAAACAGTAAATTGCTTTTCCGGTGATGGAGAAAACATCTAACTATACAATTATGCTAAAAATGGATAGGCCTCAGGAATACAAACATCGTACTGTCTTGGCTGCTGAGCTATCATTTACCGTTAACGAGATATAAGGGTCGGAATCAGGTCACGTGACCCAATCGACATATCAGCTCCTTAAAACACCTTAAAGGAGCAAACTTTTTTCCACCAGCTAAGACACCACTATATAGAACCCCAAAACAGAAATATTATTAGCTATTAACTTTTCCATAAGGAGTGAAACTCACCACCGGAGAAATTTTTGAGTTTTGAAACATGAAAATGTCACGTGACTGGCCACGCGACTAGTGTATCAGCCCAATTCCATACTAAAACATTTCAATCGACGACTGTTAACTATCCTGAGAAATTCATGCAACATCATTAATTGTTAGCAAAGATATTTGAAATTTTGCGATTTTGTCGATTTTCTGAGCTGACCCAGGCCTTAATGCACTTGAGGGGCGCAGTTTTAAAGGCTAAGCATATGTTTGCGCATTTCTAACACCGTGTCTCGACTTTGCTTCTTTGTCGCTACCACGTCCCTGTTTGATTGTTACCTTTGTCGTATTTATTGTATCGGTGCCCGACCAGCCTTGGCGTAACTAGCGTGTTAAACCTTGGCCACTATTTTACAATAGCGTGCCCAACACACTCAGGCCACTATGGGGACGAATTGTGCCTCTTTTTCTGGTCCATGCACCATACAAATTATGAATCGTGTTGGTACCGCGACTATCGCAAGTCAGGGCAATAAACGGTGCATACCTCTTATGTTAAGTGCTGCGCAAACCACACTGTCTCGCTCCTCCTCGTATGCTAAGCTAAAGACGCCTATACACTTTCTGATTTCTTCTGTTATTAATATTTATATTTCCTCAAATCATGCCTGCCAAAAACTTCAAGTCTCATCGGTGCCACAGGCCGGCAAGAGCGCCGGGCCTCCAAATCCACCGACCCTTCGGCCGATTCTCAGCCGGATAGACAGTCGATTATACCTGGACCGAGAGGGGGTCACGACCTAATGCTCACCGCCATCCTCGCAGACCCAGGGGATTTCACCGCGGCAGTGACGGCAGCCATCCGAGGCCTTCCTCATGTCCAGCACCCTCCTGGCGCAAAACCTCATCCTACGACGCCCATCGACGTCCCTACTCCTAGTACAGTCCAGTTGGCGGCAGTAAGTGACCTCGCCAGAAAGCTGGCCGAAATGGTAAACATTACCGAGGCGACCTGAACAGAAAGTTAGAGGACTTTGAAAAAGTCAATTTCAAGGGGAGTCGCGCATCCTTTCGATCTCCAAATCTCATAAGCGCGTTGCTCGACCCAGACACAGGTATTTTTCGTGTCACAGAAAGACATTTAGCAGTCAAATTCACAATAAGTGAACGAAATAATTGTCTAGGTTTGTCAAATAACCCTTCAACCGCATTCAAAGTCAAAATCGAAAGTTGGAGTTTTCTCTTTATGTTTTGGAGCGGATTACCTTGGATTACGAAAGGGCAAGTTGTTTTCCTACCAGGCGGAATGTTGCTCGAAATTTGATAGTGACAATTGTTAAATTTTACTTATAATGAGACACCTTTTTTCTTTCTAAGACTAAGCTGAAGAACATGCGATTATTGGTTCTTATGTAGACCACTGGTCTTAATTTCAATAACAATCGTGCCCGACTAGATCAGGGGCTCTCTTGGTTACGCGGTGGTTTTGTTTCTCATGTCGTACGGTGCATGACCGCCAAATTTGTCGTTTGGAAGTTTTCCTACATCGCACTGCTGGAACTTTATCCGACCGGCGCGGCAACTGAGATTTGGTGGTCTAAGATGCGCGATCGTAACATTCTTTCTTTTCTGACAATAAACAGTGGCAGAGATTATCAATAAGCAATCATCTCGTGATCACTCGATCCGTGATGGTGATGGTGCGTCGCCTGTTTCGCGGGAAACATTTTCCCGGCATTTTGGCTATGCAAAATGACCCCTTTTTATGGCAGCACCCGGACGAATTGCTACCACGCAACTGGAGCGTTTGCGGAGGGAGTTGATACGAGCCGCTCTATCCGAAGCGTCGCGGAAACCTTTTACAGCGCGAGAAGCCCAAGTATGGCCACCCGATAATTAATTCGCATACTTTCGCCCGCGTTAGCCAATCACAGGCGGGTTTTTTTTACAAGTGAGCCGGGCTTAAACCACAAAACTGCTCGAGTCACGATGAGTGTTCAAGTCATGAAATACAGCGGAACTTCCTAGGTTTTCTATTTGCTCTGAGCGGCTAAAAGTTATCTAAGCTGATGTCCGTTTTCTGGCGGGTCAAGCACGAAAAGCCGTCGACTGAGTTTGTCTCTCCGCTAGTCGGAGGTCAAATCATTCGCCCGCATTTCCCATTTATACTCGGCACTAAACCTGCAGGCATCGATACATGTAATAATTTATATAATTTAGAAATGAGCTTAGAATCATACAAATTATAATGTTCAAATAGCAATTTACTTTTCAGATCCTGGGATGATAAATAAACTCACATTGCGATCTAAACTTGCAAGAACCCGCCTACCTGAGTTGTTTATCAGATGTCAAATTATTCGCGAACAAGAAACTATTCTCTTTCGGGAAATGGTCAATATGTTTTTCGAAAAGGAAGTTTCTCAATTCATTTCTAAATTATATATTTTTTATCGATGCAGGTTTAGTGACAAGCATAAATGGAAAATGCGGGCGAATAATTTGACCTCCGACTAGCGGAGAGACAAACTCAGTCGACGGCTTTTCTCGCGCGCTTTGAATTCCGACTACACCTGTTTACTTTGTCTTTCTAGTACTTGACCCGCAAGAAAACGGATATTTTATATTTGATTTCAGCTTGGATAACTTTTTTCCGTTCAGAGCAAATACAGCAAATAGAAAACCAAGGAAGTTTGGCTGTATTTCATGACTTGAACACTCATCGTGACTCGAGAAGTTTTGCGGTTTGAGCCCGGCTCACTTGTAATAACCCCCGCCTGTGATTGGCTAACGCGAAAGTATGCGAATTAATTACCGGGTGGCCATACTTGGGCTTCTCGCGCTGTAAACGAGCCTGGGATGAGTATTTGGAGTTTGCATACGCATTTGGCCGTAGTCGGGATTTCCTGGTAATTCCCTTGAGTGATATGACGGTGTTTGTAGCGTATTTGTAGGCAACCAGGCGCGCCAATAACGAGGCTATGTGTATAGTGAACAAGTTCTCTCCAGTGCATTTGTAGACGAGACTATGTGCATAGGGAACTAGTTTATTCCAGCGCATTAGTAGAACCAAGCTATGTGCATAGTGAACTAGTTCTTTCCAGCACATTAGTTGAACGAAGCTATGTGTATAGTGAAGTAGTTCTCTCCAGCGCATTTGTATAACAAGGCTATGTGTATGGTTAACTAGTTCCCTCAGCGCATTTTGAAGAACGAGGCTATGTATATATTGACCTAGTTCTCTCAGCGCATCTGTAGAACGATAATGTATATAGTCTACTAGTTCTCTCAAGTACATTTGTATAACAAGACTATGTGTATGGTGAACTTGTTCTCTCAGCGCATCTGCAGAACGAGGATGTGTATAGTCAACTAGTTCTCTCCAGTACATTTGTATAACAAGACTATGTGTATGGTGAACTAGTTCTTTCCAGCGCATTTGTAGAACGAAGCTATGTGTATAGTGAACAAGTTCTTTCCAGCGCATTTGTAGAACCAAGCTATGTGTATAGTGAACTAGTTCTCTCCCGCGCATTTGTAGAACGAGGCTATGTGTATAGTGAACTAGTTCTCTCCTGCGCATTTGAAGAACGAGGCTACGTATATATTGAACTAGTTCTCTCAGCGCATTTGTAGAACGAGGATGTGTATAGTCAACTAGTTCTCTTCAGTGCATTTGTATAACAAGACTATTTGTATAGTGAACTAGTTCTTTCCAGCGCATTTGTAGAACGAGGATGTGTATAGTGAACTAGTTGTCTCCAGCGCATTTGTATAACAAGGCTATGTGTATGGTTAACTAGTTCCCTCAGCTCATTTTGAAGAACGAGGCTATGTATATATTGACCTAGTTCTCTCAGCGCATCTGTAGAACGATAATGTATATAGTCTACTAGTTCTCTCAAGTACATTTGTATAACAAGACTATGTGTATGGTGAACTTGTTCTCTCAGCGCATCTGCAGAACGAGGATGTGTATAGTGAACTAGTTCTCTCCAGTGCATTTGTATAACAAGGCTATGTGTATGATGAACTAGTTCCCTCAGCGCATTTTGTAGAACGAGGCTATGTATATATTGAACTAGTTCTCTCAGTGCATCTGTAGAACGAGGATGTATATAGTCAACTAGTTCTCTCCAGTACATTTGTATAACAAGACTATGTGTACGGTGAACTAGTTCTCTCAGCACATCTGTAGAACGAGGATGTATATAGCCAACTAGTTCTCTCCAGTACATTTGTATAACAAGACTGTGTATGGTGAACTAGTTCTCTCAGCGCATCTGTAGAACGAGGATGTATATAGTCAACTAGTTCTCTCCAGTACATTTGTATAACAAGACTATGTGTATGGTGAACTAGTTCTTTCCAGCGCATTTGTAGAACGAAGCTATGTGTATAGTGAACAAGTTCTTTCCAGCGCATTTGTAGAACCAAGCTATGTGTATAGTGAACTAGTTCTCTCCCGCGCATTTGTAGAACGAGGCTATGTGTATAGTGAACTAGTTCTCTCCTGCGCATTTGAAGAACGAGGCTACGTATATATTGAACTAGTTCTCTCAGCGCATTTGTAGAACGAGGATGTGTATAGTCAACTAGTTCTCTTCAGTGCATTTGTATAACAAGACTATTTGTATAGTGAACTAGTTCTTTCCAGCGCATTTGTAGAACGAGGATGTGTATAGTGAACTAGTTCTCTCCAGCGCATTTGTATAACAAGGCTATGTGTATGGTTAACTAGTTCCCTCAGCGCATTTTGTATAACGAGGCTATGTATATATTGAACTAGTTCTCTCAGTGCATCTGTAGAACGATAATGTATATAGTCTACTAGTTCTCTCAAGTACATTTGTATAACAAGACTATGTGTATGGTGAACTTGTTCTCTCAGCGCATCTGCAGAACGAGGATGTGTATAGTGAACTAGTTCTCTCCAGTGCATTTGTATAACAAGACTATTTGTATAGTGAACTAGTTCTTTCCAGCGCATTTGTAGAACGAGGATGTGTATAGTGAACAAGTTCTTTCCAGCGCATTTGTAGAACCAAGCTATGTGTATAGTGAACTAGTTCTCTCCCGCGCATTTGTAGAACGAGGCTATGTGTATAGTGAACTAGTTCTCTCCTGCGCATTTGAAGAACGAGGCTACGTATATATTGAACTAGTTCTCTCAGCGCATTTGTAGAACGAGGATGTGTATAGTCAACTAGTTCTCTTCAGTGCATTTGTATAACAAGACTATTTGTATAGTGAACTAGTTCTTTCCAGCGCATTTGTAGAACGAGGATGTGTATAGTGAACTAGTTGTCTCCAGCGCATTTGTATAACAAGGCTATGTGTATGGTTAACTAGTTCCCTCAGCTCATTTTGAAGAACGAGGCTATGTATATATTGACCTAGTTCTCTCAGCGCATCTGTAGAACGATAATGTATATAGTCTACTAGTTCTCTCAAGTACATTTGTATAACAAGACTATGTGTATGGTGAACTTGTTCTCTCAGCGCATCTGCAGAACGAGGATGTGTATAGTGAACTAGTTCTCTCCAGTGCATTTGTATAACAAGGCTATGTGTATGATGAACTAGTTCCCTCAGCGCATTTTGTAGAACGAGGCTATGTATATATTGAACTAGTTCTCTCAGTGCATCTGTAGAACGAGGATGTATATAGTCAACTAGTTCTCTCCAGTACATTTGTATAACAAGACTATGTGTACGGTGAACTAGTTCTCTCAGCGCATCTGTAGAACGAGGATGTATATAGCCAACTAGTTCTCTCCAGTACATTTGTATAACAAGACTGTGTATGGTGAACTAGTTCTCTCAGCGCATCTGTAGAACGAGGATGTATATAGTCAACTAGTTCTCTCCAGTACATTTGTATAACAAGACTATGTGTATGGTGAACTAGTTCTTTCCAGCGCATTTGTAGAACGAAGCTATGTGTATAGTGAACAAGTTCTTTCCAGCGCATTTGTAGAACCAAGCTATGTGTATAGTGAACTAGTTCTCTCCCGCGCATTTGTAGAACGAGGCTATGTGTATAGTGAACTAGTTCTCTCCTGCGCATTTGAAGAACGAGGCTACGTATATATTGAACTAGTTCTCTCAGCGCATTTGTAGAACGAGGATGTGTATAGTCAACTAGTTCTCTTCAGTGCATTTGTATAACAAGACTATTTGTATAGTGAACTAGTTCTTTCCAGCGCATTTGTAGAACGAGGATGTGTATAGTGAACTAGTTCTCTCCAGCGCATTTGTATAACAAGGCTATGTGTATGGTTAACTAGTTCCCTCAGCGCATTTTGTATAACGAGGCTATGTATATATTGAACTAGTTCTCTCAGTGCATCTGTAGAACGATAATGTATATAGTCTACTAGTTCTCTCAAGTACATTTGTATAACAAGACTATGTGTATGGTGAACTTGTTCTCTCAGCGCATCTGCAGAACGAGGATGTGTATAGTGAACTAGTTCTCTCCAGTGCATTTGTATAACAAGACTATTTGTATAGTGAACTAGTTCTTTCCAGCGCATTTGTAGAACGAGGATGTGTATAGTGAACTAGTTCTCTCCAGTGCATTTGTATAACAAGGCTATGTGTATGATGAACTAGTTCCCTCAGCGCATTTTGTATAACGAGGCTATGTATATATTGAACTAGTTCTCTCAGTGCATCTTTAGAACGAGGATGTATATAGTCAACTAGTTCTCTCCAGTACATTTGTATAACAAGACTATGTGTACGGTGAACTAGTTCTCTCAGCGCATCTGTAGAACGAGGATGTATATAGCCAACTAGTTCTCTCCAGTACATTTGTATAACAAGACTGTGTATGGTGAACTAGTTCTCTCAGCGCATCTGTAGAACGAGGATGTATATAGTCAACTAGTTCTCTCCAGTACATTTGTATAACAAGACTATGTGTATGGTGAACTAGTTCTTTCCAGCGCATTTGTAGAACGGAGCTATGTTTATAGTGAACAAGTTCTTTCCAGCGCATTTGTAGAACCAAGCTATGTGTATAGTGAACTAGTTCTCTCCCGCGCATTTGTAGAACGAGGCTATGTGTATAGTGAACTAGTTCTCTCCTGCGCATTTGAAGAACGAGGCTACGTATATATTGAACTAGTTCTCTCAGCGCATTTGTAGAACGAGGATGTGTATAGTCAACTAGTTCTCTTCAGTGCATTTGTATAACAAGACTATTTGTATAGTGAACTAGTTCTTTCCAGCGCATTTGTAGAACGAGGATGTGTATAGTGAACTAGTTCTTTCTAGTGCATTTGTAGAACGAAGCTATGTGTATAGTGAACATGTTCTTTCCAGCGCATTTGTAGAACGAAGCTATGTGTATAGTGAACTAGTTCTCTCCCGCACATTTGTAGAACGAGGCTATGTGTATAGTGAACTAGTTCTCTCCTGCGCATTTGTAGAACGAGGCTATGTATATAGTGAACTATTTCTCTCAGCGCATTTGTAGAACAAGGCTATGTGTATAGTCAACTAGTTCTCTTCAGTGCATTTGTATAACAAGACTATTTGTATAGTGAACTAGTTCTTTCCAGCGCATTTGTAGAACGAGGATGTGTATAGTGAACTAGTTGTCTCCAGCGCATTTGTATAACAAGGCTATGTGTATGGTTAACTAGTTCCCTCAGCTCATTTTGAAGAACGAGGCTATGTATATATTGAACTAGTTCTC
The DNA here is from genome assembly GCA_033964015.1 of Scolanthus callimorphus. Classification (NCBI taxonomy): domain Eukaryota; kingdom Metazoa; phylum Cnidaria; class Anthozoa; order Actiniaria; family Edwardsiidae; genus Scolanthus; species Scolanthus callimorphus. Next base: position 21,645,611 of record CM066925.1, on the reverse strand, counting down.
TCAGCGCATCTGTAGAACGATAATGTATATAGTCTACTAGTTCTCTCAAGTACATTTGTATAACAAGACTATGTGTATGGTGAACTTGTTCTCTCAGCGCATCTGCAGAACGAGGATGTGTATAGTGAACTAGTTCTCTCCAGTGCATTTGTATAACAAGGCTATGTGTATGATGAACTAGTTCCCTCAGCGCATTTTGTATAACGAGGCTATGTATATATTGAACTAGTTCTCTCAGTGCATCTGTAGAACGAGGATGTATATAGTCAACTAGTTCTCTCCAGTACATTTGTATAACAAGACTATGTGTACGGTGAACTAGTTCTCTCAGCGCATCTGTAGAACGAGGATGTATATAGCCAACTAGTTCTCTCCAGTACATTTGTATAACAAGACTGTGTATGGTGAACTAGTTCTCTCAGCGCATCTGTAGAACGAGGATGTATATAGTCAACTAGTTCTCTCCAGTACATTTGTATAACAAGACTATGTGTATGGTGAACTAGTTCTTTCCAGCGCATTTGTAGAACGAAGCTATGTTTATAGTGAACAAGTTCTTTCCAGCGCATTTGTAGAACCAAGCTATGTGTATAGTGAACTAGTTCTCTCCCGCGCATTTGTAGAACGAGGCTATGTGTATAGTGAACTAGTTCTCTCCTGCGCATTTGAAGAACGAGGCTACGTATATATTGAACTAGTTCTCTCAGCGCATTTGTAGAACGAGGATGTGTATAGTCAACTAGTTCTCTTCAGTGCATTTGTATAACAAGACTATTTGTATAGTGAACTAGTTCTTTCCAGCGCATTTGTAGAACGAGGATGTGTATAGTGAACTAGTTCTTTCTAGTGCATTTGTAGAACGAAGCTATGTATATAGTGAACATGTTCTTTCCAGCGCATTTGTAGAACGAAGCTATGTGTATAGTGAACTAGTTCTCTCCCGCACATTTGTAGAACGAGGCTATGTGTATAGTGAACTAGTTCTCTCCTGCGCATTTGTAGAACGAGGCTATGTATATAGTGAACTATTTCTCTCAGCGCATTTGTAGAACAAGGCTATGTGTATAGTCAACTAGTTCTCTTCAGTGCATTTGTATAACAAGACTGTGTATGGTGAAATAGTTCTTTCCAGTGCATTTGAAGAACAAGGCTATGTGTATAGTGAAATAGTTTTTCCCCTGAGCTTTTGTAGAACAAGGCTATGTGTCTAGTGAACTAGTTCACTCCAGCGCATTTGTAGATCAAGGCTAAGCGTATTGTGAACAGTTCTCTCCAGTGCATTTGTAGAACAAGACTATGTGCATAGTCAACTAGTGCTTTCAAGCGCATTGTAGAATGAGGCGTGTATAGTGAACTAGTTCTCTCCCGCGCTTTTGTAGAACTAGACTATGTGCATGGTGAACAAGTTATTTCCCAGCGCATTGCAGAACGAGCCTGTGTGTATAGTGAACTAGTTCTCTCCACCGCATTATTACATCAAGGCTATGCGTTTAATGAACTAGTTCTCTCCAGAGCGTTTGTAGATCGAGGCTATGTGTATATTGAACTGTTTTCTCAGCAGCGCATTTGTAGAACGAGGCTATTTGTATAGTTCTCGCCTGCGCATTTGTAGAACGAGGATATCTGTATAGTGAAATAGTACTTTCCAGTGCATTTGTAGAACGAAGATATGTGTATAGTGAACGAGCTCCTTCAGCGCATTTGTAGAACGAGGATATGTGTATAGTGAACTATAATTTCCGCTTCTGTAGCGAAGCTATGTTTATAGTGAACAAGTTTCCTCAGCCAATTTTTTAGAACAAGGCCATGCGTATAGTGAACTAGTTCTTTCCAGCGCATTTGTAGAACCAGGATATGTGTATAGTGAACTAGTTCTTTCCAGTGCATTTGTAGAACGAAGCTATGTGTATAGTGAACTAGTTCTTTCCAGCGCATTTGTAAAACGAAGATATGTGTATAGTGAACTAGTTCTTTCCAGCGCATTTGTAGAACGAAGATATGTGTCTAGTGAACTAGTTGTTTCCAGCGCATTTGTAGAACGAAGATATGTGTATAGTGAACTAGTTCTTCCAAGCGCATTTGTAGAACGAAGCTATGTGTATAGTGAACTAGTTCTTTCCAGCGCATTTGTAGAACGAAGATATGTGTATAGTGAACTAGTTGTTTCCAGCGCATTTGTAGAACGAAGATATGTGTATAGTGAACTAGTTCTTCCAAGCGCATTTGTAGAACGAAGCTATGTGTATAGTGAACTAGTTCTTTCCAGCGCATTTGTAGAACGAAGCTATGTGCATAGTAAACTAGTTCTTTCCAGCGCATTTGTAGAACGAAGATATGCGTATAGTGAACTAGTTCTTTCCAGCGCATTTGTAGAACCAGGATATGTGTATAGTGAACTAGTTCTTTCCAGTGCATTTGTAGAACGAAGCTATGTGTATAGTGAACTAGTTCTTTCCAGCGCATTTGTAAAACGAAGATATGTGTATAGTGAACTAGTTCTTTCCAGCGCATTTGTAGAACGAAGATATGTGTATAGTGAACTAGTTGTTTCCAGCGCATTTGTAGAACGAAGATATGTGTATAGTGAACTAGTTCTTCCAAGCGCATTTGTAGAACGAAGCTATGTGTATAGTGAACTAGTTCTTTCCAGCGCATTTGTAGAACGAAGCTATGTGCATAGTAAACTAGTTCTTTCCAGCGCATTTGTAGAACGAAGATATGCGTATAGTGAACTAGTTCTTTCCAGCGCATTTGTAGAACGAGGCTATGTGTATGGTGAACTAGGAAGGAATTATGATGACGCAAAGGATTGTTACCTTCCAAAACGCAATTCCAAAGCTAGTGATCGCAAAATATGCTTGTGGATTGAAATTGTGGGACCATATTGATATCATTCAAAGGAAACAAAATTCATTACTGATAAAAATAGTTTCTGATACTATATTTCTCACACCAGGCTTTATGAAAAGTTAAAAATATCAAATGTTCCGAAATTCGACCATGTTTCACCACATTTTATGCCATTTTTCGAGTACTTTTTGGCAATTTTCCTGTGCAATCGGAACAAGCCTACTCTGTATGCTACGCATTCTGTATCCCATTGATGAGGTGCTCCTTCATATCAGGATATTATTTGCGAATGCCCAGAAGGTGAACTAGTGCACTAAAATTGTTATATCATTGAGTGTCTGACTAAGATAATCCAAAAAGTGCGCACATGCGGGCATGCTGCCTTTTTCGAATTCTGAAAGGAAAAACACAATTTCTCCAAATGTTTATATAAGGTAACAAATTCTATTACTTTAAATTATAAAAGGATTTTGATTGTTTTTGAATGGGGATGGTGACAAGACTCCTCCATCAGCTCACCTGGATCTGCCCCTGTATACAAGAAGATTGAGATATTATTATCCGATATTAGAATTTGGACAAAGGTGTTCAAAGTTCGGAAGACAAAATATCGGATAAATATCACATACTATGTTTCTCCCCAAACACTAACTTATCCAAGGAGATTGTGATATTACCGATATTAGAATTTACAGAGCGAAGCTGTTCAAAGTTAGCAACATTAATTGGAAGGTGAAAATATCAGATACTATGTTTCTCTCCACACACATCAACTATCCAAAAAATTGCGATATAGTATCCGATATTAGAATTTATAGAACGAAGCTGTTCAAAGTTAGAATGATCAACTAGAAGGTGAAAATATCAGATAAATATCAGATACTGTGTTTCTCTCCAAACGCATTATGTTTTCAAGAAAATTGTGTTGATATTATCCGATATTAGAATTTATAGAACGAAGCTGTTCAAAGCTAGATTGATCAATTGGAAGGTGAAAATATCAGATAAATATCAGATACTATGTTCTCTCCAAACGCATTAACTATCCAAGAAGATTGCGATATTATCCGATATTAGAATTTACAGAACGAAGCTGTTCAAAGTTACTAATGATCAACTAGAAGGTGAAAATATCAGATACATGTTTCTCTCCAAACGCATTAACTATCCAAGAAGATTGCGATATTATCCGATATTAGAATTTACAGAACGAAGCTGTTCAAAGTTAAAAATATCAATTGGAAGGTGAAAATATCAGATAAATATCAGATACTATGTTTCTCTACACAAGCATTAACTATCCAAGAAGATTGCGATATTATCCAATATTAGAATTTCTGGTATATTTTTACTGTTAGAGATGAGATACTAGATGCAAAGTATATAGAGAAGTAATTATCAGATAACTATCTGATACCGATAGTACCGTAATAACGCGGCTAAATGAGTATTTGGGTAGTTCATGACTTTCATGTGGTCCAGGCTAGCTTCGCTCTAAAACAACAAAGACGGCGACAGTCGACAACAATATTACAAAGTGAATAAAAACCCACCTTTTACGGTTCCTCCATGTAATTTTAGTCCCCCCAAAAGCCACTGTTCTATTATAAACGCCTCCTGTCCGCTAGACCACGACTGTAGTGTTTCATGTTTTGTCATAGTTGGCTGCTCGCCGAATCTCGCCTCTCGGCTTTCTTGTTGTCAACGAGAAGAACTCTTTTGACTTCTACATACACTTGTTGCTCCGAAATTTGCGTAGTACGATTCTAGTTGGTTCTCACAGCCGCTCCCAAGTGTAGTTTCGTCTTGTGTACGGCCACGAATCGAAGTAACTCAATATTATAAATCTTTCTCAGTTTCTTTCTTGGTTTCCTATACCCCCTGTCGCGTCGCTCGGCTCCATGTTGTGACGTCACCGGCGAGTGATCGCGAACGCGCGACCATCACCAAAGCATCGACCACCCACCCCTCCCCAGTCATTCGGGTGTCACTCACTTGGCGGCGCCATGTTGTGACGTCACGCCAATCTGTGACGTCAGTCCTCACGACACGCACGGGAAAATGGCGGGAAATCTCGACGTCGAAAATTCACTCGCATCCCTTTGCGACCTGTGATGCTTTGGGTACCCTGTGGGAATTCATACATGCGCTATTATTTGCGATCGTTTGGACGCTTTTTCCTTAGGTATGGTGCTCCGCTCTGCGGCCTTCGGCCGCAAAGGAGCTCCGTTAAAAACTAAAAAAAAATCACCAGCAAGTTTGTTTTCCCATACATTTGCTACTGTAGCAAAAAAAAATAGGGGAGGGGGTCATTCTTTGAAATGCTAGAGCTCAGCTGTTTTTTATGCTATCAACAAACGGTTTTCGGTTTTCAACATCTCTTGCTAAGGTGTACAGGGGCGTAGCCAGGGGGGGGTTCCAGGGGTTCCGGAACCCCCCCTCTCCCGCAGCGGAACCCCCCCTCGCCTCTGTTCTGGACCGACTTATTACTAAAATTCGGTAAATATTTAATAGACAACAAATAAAAGCTCCAATAAAATGTAGCAAATTTCTTCAAACGCAATTTTTTTCCCGAGATCAATATTTTTGGCTGGGTTTCCTGTGGCGAGAACGCAAAAAACGTCCGATTTATGTGGAGTTTTTATTTTTTGAATTTTGGAACCCCCCCTCTCATAAGTGCTGGCTACGCCCCTGGTGTATCATCGCCATTACAGAAATAGTGCATATTCCAATTCTCAAAAATGATCAAACGATTACGCAATCTCTGGTGACGTCACAAAGCATCATAGTGACGTCAAAAGTAGTGGAAAATATTTGTCATCGTAATGTTATCCTATCTACCAAATTTGGTCAAAATAGCCTCAGAGGATGTTGAAAGTCATGTTGATTCAAAGTTTGAATGACGCATTTTGGGGGGTGGTTGGCCCAAGCGTGAAGTTGCATTTCAATGAGCCCGTTTCAGTCAGTATTTACTGAATAAAATGAGCTCTTCTGCGCGTAAAGCAATTTGAAACTTTAGTTCAGATTGTAGAAAGCTGTCTGCTTTCTATAAACCTTGCAAAATGTCAAGTACGACTAATCTGATCTACATTAGAGTCCATGAATTCAAGACGGTCTTTAATCTAATATTATTTGTATCAGTTCCATTCGAAAAATAATTTAAAACTCTCAAATAAAAGCCACTTTTATGGAGTTTAGGTTGAAATAATTTCCAGTTCATGTGGCGCCATTTTGTATTTGCGAGTCGTATAGCATTACGCATGTTCTGTCGGGGGGACACCGACTTTTGCGATGAGGGGGAGGAATCGATTTTCAGGTTTTGACACAACAAAGTGCAATTTGCATTCATTATTTGCTAATTCACATAAATTACAAGTAGGTTTGGTGCGACTCTAGAACGCCGTTTGCCGCCACGCCGTACCAGAGTCGTGATTCCCGGCACGGCTCGTCGATCCAGGATTCTGGGTCGACCCAATCAATAGACCTCCTCGGCTTGGGCGTAATGTTTTGCCCATTTCAGATCACGTGGCATTCCCATGAGTATCCTCTCTTTGTTTGGAATGCTTCTATATTCATATATCCTTCGGTGCGTAGCAGAAAAAGAAAGAGAGAATACTCATGGGAATGCGAAATGGGAAACATTACGCCCATGCCGAGGAGGTCCAATAGGTCGATCTCGTGCGCGGTAAACGCCGTGCTACACGTGCACTTCAGTCGAACTTTCTTGGTTCGACTCGAAAAGAGCGACTGAAGTTCGGCGTTTGCCGTAGGCCTAAGAAATGCAAAAAGCAAACAAATCTCAGTTCCTTTAAAACTATCATGAATACCATGGCTCTTAAATTTGTTACCACGTAGCTCTAGACTGCCTCTTCTCTTACTGGTTTATCCAACATAGTAAGCAGTCATGAAGATTGCCTGTCTCCCACTCTCTTCCCTGCTAGCAGAGGCCTTCTTTTCTCTCTGCGCTGGGTCGAAACTCGCTTTGTTTTGCCGCCGTCCACAACCTTGGACGGTTTGCTGACCGTTTCTTGAGCCCACTATATGCGCACGCATATCTACAGATGTTTTCCGCTGATCTTATTTGAGCCCCCCAGCGGAAAACGTTTACAGATATGCGTGCGCATATAGTGGGCTCAAGAAACGGTCAGCAAACCGTCCAAGGTTGTGGACGGCGGCAAAACAAAGCGAGTTTCGACCCAGCGCAGAGGTCTCTTTTCTTCGCGAACCTCAGCCAGCGAAATGCAGAGAAAAGAGGCCTCTGCTAGCAGGGAACCCACGCTCCTCACTCCCCTTCAATTCCATTCGCAACTTCTGCCCAACCGACAAATAGCGATTTAGTTTCCGTCTTTCAAAAATGAATTTTGAAATGAGCTATAGAATTACAGCTGCACGCTTTCAAAACCTATATATATTTTATAATAGTTTCTAAAAAATATATAAATTTCCTCTGAAGATGCAATTAAAGGCCGGCACAGATTAGGGGAGTCCCTGGGACTTGTCCCCTAATCTGTGCCGGCCAATACACACTAGACTAGTCCCTGGGACTTGTCCCCTAGTCTGTGCCGGCCTATACACACTAGACTAGTCCCTGGGACTTGTCCCCTAGTCTGTGCCGGCCTATACACACTAGACTAGTCCCTGGGACTTGTCCCCTAGTCTGTGCCGGCCTATACACACTAGACTAGTCCCTGGGACTTGTCCCCTAGTCTGTGCCGGTCTATACACACTAGACTAGTCCCTGGGACTTGTCCCCTAGTCTGTGCCGGCCTATACACACTAGACTAGTCCCTGGACTTGTCCCCTAGTCTGTGCCGGCCTATACACACTAGACTAGTCCCTGGGACTTGTCCCCTAGTCTGTGCCGGCCTATACACACTAGACTAGTCCCTGGGACTTGTCCCCTAGTCTGTGCCGGCCTATACACACTAGACTAGTCCCTGGGACTTGTCCCCTAGTCTGTGCCGGTCTATACACACTAGACTAGTCCCTGGGACTTGTCCCCTAGTCTGTGCCGGCCTATACACACTAGACTAGTCCCTGGGACTTGTCCCCTAGTCTGTGCCGGTCTATACACACTAGACTAGTCCCAAGGGACTTCTCCCCTAGTCTGTGCCGGCCTATACACACTAGACTAGTCCCTGGGACTTGTCCCCTAATCTGTGCCGGCCTATACACACTAGACTAGTCCCTGGGACTTAGTCCCCTAATCTGTGCCGGCCTATACACACTAGACTAGTCCCTGGGACTTGTCCCCTAATCTGTGCCGGCCTATACACACTAGACTAGTCCCTGGGACTTAGTCCCCTAATCTGTGCCGGCCTATACACACTAGACTAGTCCCTGGGACTTAGTCCCCTAATCTGTGCCGGCCTATACACACTAGACTAGTCCCTGGGACTTAGTCCCCTAATCTGTGCCGGCCTATACACACTAGACTAGTCCCTGGGACTTAGTCCCCTAATCTGTGCCGGCCTATACACACTACACTAGTCCCTGGGACTTGTCCCCTAGTCTGTGCCGGTCTATACACACTAGACTAGTCCCAGGGACTTGTCCCCTAGTCTGTGCCGGTCTATACACACTAGACTAGTCCCTGGGACTTAGTCCCCTAATCTGTGCCGGCCTATACACACTAGACTAGTCCCTGGGACTTAGTCCCCTAATCTGTGCCGGCCTATACACACTAGACTAGTCCCTGGGACTTGTCCCCTAGTCTGTGCCGGTCTATACACATTAGACTAGTCCCAGGGACTTGTCCCCTAGTCTGTGCCGGTCTATACACACTAGACTAGTCCCTGGGACTTAGTCCCCTAATCTGTGCCGGCCTATACACACTAGACTAGTCCCTGGGACTTAGTCCCCTAATCTGTGCCGGCCTATACACACTAGACTAGTCCCTGGGACTTGTCCCCTAGTCTGTGCCGGTCTATACACACTAGACTAGTCCCAGGGACTTGTACCCTAGTCTGTGCCGGTCTATACACACTAGACTAGTCCCTGGGACTTAGTCCCCTAATCTGTGCCGGCCTATACACACTAGACTAGTCCCTGGGACTTAGTCCCCTAATCTGTGCCGGCCTATACACACTAGACTAGTCCCTGGGACTTGTCCCCTAGTCTGTACCGGTCTATACACACTAGACTAGTCCATGGGACTTGTCCCCTAGTCTGTGCCGGCCTATACACACTAGACTAGTCCCTGGGACTTGTCCCCTAGTCTGTGCCGGTCTATACACACTAGACTAGTCCCTGGGACTTGTCCCCTAGTCTGTGCCGGCCTATACACACTAGACTAGTCCCTGGGACTTGTCCCCTAGTCTGTGCCGGTCTATACACACTAGACTAGTCCCAGGGACTTCTCCCCTAGTCTGTGCCGGCCTATACACACTAGACTAGTCCCTGGGACTTGTCCCCTAATCTGTGCCGGCCTATACACACTAGACTAGTCCCTGGGACTTAGTCCCCTAATCTGTGCCGGCCTATACACACTAGACTAGTCCCTGGGACTTGTCCCCTAATCTGTGCCGGTCTATACACACTAGACTAGTCCCTGGGACTTGTCCCCTAGTCTGTGCCGGTCTATACACACTAGACTAGTCCCTGGGACTTGTCCCCTAATCTGTGCCGGCCTATACACACTAGACTAGTCCCTGGGACTTGTCCCCTAGTCTGTGCCGTCCTATACACACTAGACTAGTCCCTGGGACTTGTCCCCTAGTCTGCGCCGGCCTATACACACTAGACTAGTCCCTGGGACTTGTCCCCTAGTCTGTGCCGGCCTATACACACTAGACTAGTCCATGGGACTTGTCCCCTAGTCTGTGCCGGCCTATACACACTAGACTAGTCCATGGGACTTGTCCCCTAGTCTGTGCCGGCCTATACACACTAGACTAGTCCCTGGGACTTAGTCCCCTAGTCTGTGCCGGTCTATACACACTAGACTAGTCCCTGGGACTTGTCCCCTAGTCTGTGCCGGCCTATACACACTAGACTAGTCCCTGGGACTTAGTCCCCTAGTCTGTGCCGGTCTATACAAACTAGAAAAAAATGCGCAATTTGCCCCAGACAAGTCCCACGAATCAAACCAGTTTGATTTCTGGGACTTGTCCCTGGGACACATATTTAGTCCCCGCGACTGAAATTTCAACGCAAAAACAGGAGTACACACTAAGGGGACTTGTCCCTGAAGCTGGTTCGTGGGACAAGTCCCCCGGTGGGGGGGGGGGGGGGGGACTCCCATATTTTTGGGGCGGTGGTGCTCGTCGGGAACTTTCGATTTTACCCCTAAAAGGTACCTAAAATGGCGTCGCTTGGTTGATTTTGCATATCAAACTTATGTCATATAAAATGAACATTGACCTAGAGAGTGACCTCTTTGGTAACACTATCGCATTTCTCTTTGTTGTGTAAACCGGGAAGTCCATATATGGGGTTTGATGAGATCGTATTCCGGACCTTTAACACTTGGCGTGTTCGAGAGTGAAACGCGAATTGAGAGCTCCGCTCAGATTTATCGAGCAAAATCATCCACCAAATCTTAACCATAAAACGAGAAAAATCCATAGAAAGGATAATGATATTTCTACGAGGTGGTTATTACTGAGGTCGACAAGGCGAAAAAATGGTCAAAAACATCATGGGTCATTATGCTGGATAGAGTATAAATACGATGAGTAAACGTGATCAAAGGTGTTGTACAAAGTGGCAAAACGATTTACAGGCTACCCTGCAACAGACTTATTGATGCTTTCCTCGGTTTGAAATGCGATGAAGGAATATTTATTATAAAGACTTACTTGTTTACCTCGTAGGTAAACCATGGGAGATTGCTGCCTTTGGGACTTTCTCGATGTTTTTCCGCATCGATTTGAGCATTTGCCCCTCTCGCGTGAAAGACAAAGATAGCAACAGAACAACCAAAGCGCAAACTTTGAACCCCATATCCCGCACTATAATTTTAACGAACCCTAGCGTATTATACATCAAAATGCGCCAAATTTATCGAACGTCTCATTTTCCGGGGTAACGAAATATTTGGTGGTCGTATTACAAAGCTAGGGGCCAATAATCGTCGAGCAGTCTTGAGTCAGTCGATCACGCTCTCTATTTGTGAGCCTACCCATCGTCGAAAATGTGCTCGATGCCGGACTTTGTTTTTTTTAATTTTGAGTTTACACGTATAAAATATAATAGTCTAAGTGTTGTTCTTTCACAAACCGTAGGTAACAAACAAGGCAGGGAACCAGAAGTGCTACAAAATGAGAAAATCTTCAACATTTGCCATGAATTTATGTGACGGGTGTTGCGTGACATTGTGACTAAAACGGGATACAAGGAAATGTTAAAGAGGAGTTTAATATGACCCCTAAAAGGTACCAACAAGACGTATTTTGCCTGGTAATTTTCTCTCGTATTTTTTAAGCTATTTGCAGTATGCAAATTGCTTCTTAGTCGTCACCCTCGGACTATGTATGTATCCATTTCCGGTTCAATAGATGGTTCTCCATGAAGTTCACCGTTAGTATAACTAACAACCCTCCCCTCCCTGCTTATTAGTTATTAGTGCTTGTTTCATGTGCGTGCTGCAGTGTGTTTGGAATAGGACCCTTTCCAGTTGACTTTTATGACTTTGCAACAGACAGGGGGGAGTGGCGGTTGCGTGGCGGTTGCCACTGATTTTACTGCTTTTCAAGTCCAGGCAACGACCTTTGAACCCTTGATCATACGCCCCCCTGGCTACTTTTGACATCAACCCTCCCCTCCTCGGTATATCTGATTTTACTGCTTTTCAAGTCCAGGCAACGACCTTTGAACCCTTGATCATACGCCCCCCTGGCTACTTTTGACATCAACCCTCCCCTCCTCGGTATATCTCCCCACCCCTCATGGTTGATTACTAATAGCCAACTGGCAACCCATCCAACTACTAACCTCGCCGGAACGCCTTAACTTCAAGAGATTCGGCGAGTCACGCGCTAACCAACTGCGCCACGGGGACTTTGATGACGTAAGCACTAGTAAAAAAGTAGATATATAGCTGTCCCAGCTCTTCGTGTCACGCAAAAGTTCACTGTGTTTTGAGACTCGTCTTCACTTTCCTCAAGGCGAAAATCGAGGCTGTTATTCATCCAACATTGTTGTTTAGATGCTAATGGATTTGCCAATGAGTCGATGTATTCTTCAAACTCGAGAAAAGCTTTGAGCTTTGAGAAAAGCTTTGAGTCTCAACGATAACTGTCCTTACTGTCTCTCGCAGTAGCCAACTTCACTTTGCGGCTTCTTTACAATAATTTGAAGTTATTAAAGCTCACTGAAGTGTTGAAAATGTAAGAATTCGCACAATATTCGACCGATTTCTTTGTGAAAAACAATACCGCACGAGAATCTTATTACTCACACAACAGTGGGATAGAAATCACCCAATTTTCTGCCCTCTCAGAAACTTGCTTGGGGCTTCGTTGGCGTGATCGGACTTCGCAAGGCAATCGATCAATTCGGTCTTTGTGAATCGCAAATTTATTTATTTATTTTTGCAATTGTTTTGCAGTTTTAAGTGGCTTACTTTCTTATGTTGATTCAATAATGCTAGAAAAAAAATTGAAGGAGAAAAAGAAAAAAAATGGCCGATACCGGGAGTCGAACCTCGGTCGACCCGGTTTGATTTGTTTTCCCCGGCCCTCTGCAGATTGAGCTATTCGCCACTTCTCAACGGATGGATGGCTCGGACCGAGATATAAAGGAAATTAGTATAAACCAACTAATGGTCTATTACAAATCCTGCATTCTGATTGGCTGAGCTACTAATGGTCAATTAGTGATAGATCGTACCTGGCAAAACCACCACCTTTCTTTGCAAGAAAACTTGATTTTTTCAACATAAAATAATCGAATTCATTACCAAAACCGACCAACTAGTTGGTTTATACTAAAGCAATTAGACCTCTCGTCCTCATGTGCTATGATATCAATAGACCATTCTGCCTTGGGCCTCATGGTCTATTCATCATTGCCTCCTCCGCAGGCGTCTCGTTGTGTTTTGAAACACCTATTTCGAGCCTTCTTCGACGCGCTTGGTTGGACTTCCGGTGGTGTGATCGTGAACAACATATCCACTTAACCCCACTTATGGATAATCCATAAGTATTGATAGCACCTCCATATATGAATAATCCAGAACTGAAGAGCATGGTTATTTGACATGCGCAATGTCCCACATGGTTGTAGGTTGCCGTAGTACACTTGTATCGAGCGCTCTGGAAAGGGTGCAGTGGGCGGGGGTTCTGGGGCTGGTTTTTTTTTTTTTTTTTTTGGTTCGGACAATTTTAGAGTGTTCATACATAGACATTGCTTCGTTCTATTAGAGTTCATTTATACACATTGCTTCGTCTATTCATAGTCTTTTATAGAACGAAGATAATTGATATTATACAGCTACCCTGCTCTTGAGTTCTGGATTATTCATATATGGAGGTGCTATCAATACTTATGGATTATCCATAAGTGGGGTTAAGTGGATATGTGATCGTGAAAGGGCCGTGAAAGGGTTTGAACTCGTTCTCAGGTTCCGCTCTGCCAAAACCGCCAACGAAGCGATGCAAAACGATGCAAAGCACACGGAAATCACACGGAGATGCCTGCGGAGGAGGCTATATTCATCATAGCACATTCGGCCTCGAGGTCTAATTGCAGTGGCGTAGCCAGGAATTTCTGAAGGAGGGGGGGGGGGGCGGATAGTGAAAACATGGGACGAAAATGTTCAAATTTCCTCCAGCAAATACAGTAAATGTATGGGAAATCGCCCAAGAAAGGGGGGGGGGGCCCTGGCCCCCCTGGCTACGCCCCTGAATTGTTAAATAGACCGAAGTACGTATACAGAAGCGTAACCAGGAATTTTGGTTGGAGGGGGGAGTACAATGTCTCATGGCAATCGCAAATAGCTTCCCGTTCGCGTTAGCGGACCTATGTTTTTACGAGGGAAAATACGTCTGAAATTCAGGCTACCAACAAGTGTGATTTGCTTGATTTGCTAGATAGTCGGGTACCTTAGCGGAATGATCGTGACACGGCGGACAAAAGTGCCAAAATTTGTATACGTGTTGGTTTGGGCTAGTTAATCAATCCTAGGATGGGTGCCCAGTTGGCACCCCCCTGCTTCTCATTTTACTAGAGATCAAAATCTGAGTGAAAAATTCGTGTGATGGTTGCCTGTGGCGGATATCATAATTATCATATTTTTGCTTTAAAAGCCAAGACAAAGATGAATAAATACTTGTGAAGCTGTATTATGCATTCAGAAGTATTTATCGTCCATAGAAAGAGCATTTCGAAAACGCTTAAGCATGTTTGAAAAGGTTTAGTGTATTCCTCGTACCCAGACTCCCTCGTCCATTCAGACCTTTCCAAAATGGCGGCCGCCATGAACAACTACTGAGCCTGTAAGTATTTTGGCGCAAAAATAACCCTTTTTGAACAATTTAGTTGTAAATACATGGAAAATAACACGGCTAATGAGTTTCTTTTTCCTTTTTCGGATGTTTAGTTTGAATAATTTTAATTTTCAAAACGAAAATCAAACGAGAAATTGGTATACGATGATTCGAATGTAAATTCACAAAACGCCAAATCATTGCAAATATGAAATAGCTATAGTCATAACGACGGATTCGTGCAATTCAACCTTGAGTTTCGGCTTTATAAAATTAAAGATCTGTAAATAAGGTGCCTGATAAGTGGATTTCACATGACACATTGCGTTTACTCCTATACGTTTTGTTCACTGCAGGGAGATAAAAAGTAGCCTCTGCTCGCAGGGAAAGAGGATGGCTGTTGGGTGCCCGAATGGCTTAGCCGTGAAAATACAAGGCACAAAGTCCCTCAACTTGTCGCGCAACCCGGGGGGTGGGGGGGACTCCCATATTTTTTGACCGGGGATGATCGTCGGAAATTTTCAGTTTCACCCCTAAAAGATACCAAACATGGCGGGCCATGGCGTGGCTCAAATAATTCTTGCCCTAAAAGATACCCTAAAAGATGAGGCCTTATGTGCAAAGTAGGCGCGAAGGAGACAGGTAACAGGTAAAAGATACCCATCAAGAAATTTCCGTGTTTGTTTCTAATTTATCGTCTTCTCATCGAATAATCTCTCTTTCTTACACGGTTTTTAGAAGCACCATCATGAGAGAAAACAATTTGGACACATATTTCGGCCCTAAAAGATACCAATCTCCCTAATTTTATTGAAGATTAAGATCACCCCTAAAAGAGACCAAGGCCCCGTGATTTTAACCCCTAAAAGATACGACGATCATCCCCGGTCAAAAATATGGGAGTCCCCCCCCCCCCCCCGGGCGCGCAACATTGCTGCGTTGCAAGTCTAATGTTTGTTGCTCGTTTTTCATCAAATTCACAACTTGTCGCGCCACATTTTGTTTTGATGATCACACATGCGAAACCAAGGAGAATCTGCCCCCTTAGTACTTCATTTCTATTGACCAACCAACTTGAATCGTAGGCAAAATGCTGCGCGACAAGTTTCATGAAAAACGAGCAACAAAGCCAGAATTTGTGTCTCAAAGTAGACCCGCGCTCTACTTCGCGCAACAAATTTTCACAACCTGCAACAAATGTTTTTGTTGCGCGAGATGAAAAACGAGATGAAAAACGCGCAACATCGATCATCAACTTGCAACGCAACAATGTTGCGCGACAAGTTGAGGGATTGTGTGCCTCGTATTTCCCTGGCTTTACACTGCTCTGTCCAGATCATGCCTCGAACTTGTCAAGTGCTCTTGTAATTTAATTCAATTTTATTAATTTAATTTTGACTCGCATAAGTCAGGTGCGACCTTACGAGAGAGCCAAATAGTGTCTTCTGGATGCCTTTTGGGTAGTGCCTGCGGAAGAAGCCGAGCATCTTTTCATGCCTTTTTGTTCGCGACACGAACAGACGGAGCCTTCTAGTAGCTCACCAATCCAGAGTGTAGTCCCTCAGGATGATGCGTTCTTTACCCCTGACGCGAAAGTTTTCACATTTGGTTGGCTAAACGAGAGCTCGTTGATCTGTCTGCAGTTTCTGAACGCCGTTTGGGGCATTTATGGCTCAAAAGCACTTGGTGTCGTCAGCAAACATGACAGTTTCTCACACATTGCCATGAGAGACATATCAATCTTGGACGTCATTCATATAAAGATCGAACAGCATTGGTCATCAAACACGGTGCGTTTGGGTACCTATGAGCCACATGGGGGGGGGGGGGGGAGGGGAGACATCATCAAGGAAGCGGTCACGTATTGTTTTATAAAATGTAAAGAATTCAGCAAGCTTTGACATACTATTACAGATAAAACCGTAACAATGTAAACAACGACAATTTTGATTTACAGGAAGGACATTAGAAAAACGTTTCTAAAAAGATTAACACGAGATTAACCACTATCACGTAATTTCAGTTTAGAACGGGGTCTCATTTTGGGGGTCTCATTTTGAACGGGGTAGCTTTTTTGAAAAAATCGTTTTAGAACGGGGTCCGCATTTGAAATTTGCACCCTACATCAAGCAAGTACCCCGCCCCCCGGGCTATGAGCGGACCACCTCCAAGTGGCTGACCAAACAATTCACCGACATTCAATTCAACCTGACTTATGAAGGCTTCCCCTGAGGCTTCCTAAGACATTTGATTAGCGAGCTTTTAATTGGAGAAGGTGAGCGTGGCAAACCGTGTCCAACGCACTGGTGATTTGTTTTGTTGAGACCTCCCTCCCTCCTCCCCCTGGAATGCCCGTGTTTATGGATAACTCAAAGCCAACCAATTCAAACATTTTGCCACGCCCAACACGGCGTTACATAGGACATATATGTTAGCCTGCACACAGGCGCTAGTTAGAGTTCTAGGGGGCTAGGAGAAATCCGCTTGTGATAGCTGGCGTGGCGAAGTTTGGGTAGCTTGTTTGCGAATTCTGTAGCGATTTTGGGTAGCTTGTTTGCGAATTCTCGGGGGGGGGGGGGGGGGGGCTAGGAGAAAAAACTCCGAATAACAACACAGGAGAGCCTGTTCGCAGGCTACATATATGTAGGATAGAAAATACATCACTCCTCAAACGGGTGCTTTTCGCCACAAGAAGAACCTAATATCGAGTGTTTGCTACGTTTAATTAATGTGAGAAAAAGAAGGAATAAATCTCAACATGCTACCCAAAAACAAGACTGTGTTTTCCGACCTCCTTCATGCTTATGTTTTCCTTCGTTCAAGCTTCTGGTTGATGAATTATTAACGAGTTTGAAAAAATAAAAACGAAAAATGAATGAATAGCTGACATGTATATTTTTCTCAACATGGCTGATATTGCGCAATCTTTGAGGTCACGTGACCAGCTGAAACTACAACGGAAACATCCTTATCACATATTTCTGGAATCTACTGGTGATAAGCTTTAATTTGATATATGATAACCTTTGTCCCTTCAAGTGGAACCAGTCCTCCATTTTTGGCAATCTGGCCAGTGGACTATGGAATGCGAGGATGAGCTTAGTAACCAGGCAATCTGATAAGCCGTCACGTGTTCGAAGAAATATATCAACAAACTAAATGACGACTGTTTGCATTTAAATTGTCTCGATTCGTCCTCTATTTGCCCACTTTTAACAGACCCAATGCTAAAATAGTAAAAAAGCCTGGTTACCAAGCACAGCATTGAAGTGCTAAAAAGTATTTCTCATTTTATTCCGCAACGTGAAATTTTTTTCTTGGGCACCCATCCCAGATTTGTTACTTATATCCCAAAGAAACTCTATAGAAAGTTTGGCGCTTTTGTCCGCCGTGTCACGATCCAGCCCAAATTTTGCGTTAAGGTACCCGACTAAGAACGGACCTCTGACAGGTACCTATCTAGAAAAAATGGCAAGTTTTCGAATTTTACCCCCTAAAAGGTACGTGGTATGACGTCATCAATGACGTCATCACAGGAGAAAAAGAATATATCTCGGGAAGGGATGAACCTCAGACAACCAAACGTGGCGAAGTTGTCTAAGTTGCAAGGGGGTGCAAATACGTGGTCACGTGGTATTATGTCATAGATTACGTCATCATAGGAGAAAAAGAATATATCTCGGGAAGGGATGAACCTCAGACAACCAAACTTAGGTGAAGTTGTCTAAGGGGTAAGGGGGGTGCAACTCTGTGGTCATGTGGTATGACGTCATTACAGGAGGAAAAGAAGATATCTCCTGAAGGGATGAACATCAGGCAGACAGCCAAACTTGAGTGAAATTATCTAACTGGCAAGGGGGGTGCAAGTGCTTAGTCACGTGGTATGACGGTGACAGGCTATCATTGTTCAATGGCAACCTTTTTGTCTCATTAACACAGTAAAAATATGTAACCGGGAGCTCCGCTTTTAGCCAGTGGCTAAATCTATATCTATACTATTATAATCGGGTTGTCTGCGCAAACGTTTCTGATTGGCTAAATCGTCCGCACTCACTCCGCTTGGCCCTGAAGCTGTGTCGCCAAACGAAGTTCACAAACCTGAAGAGAAAGTGGATATCTCCACAGTGGGCGTGTTTTGGTTGGAAAAGATTCGGCTGGGCTAAGTTCTAATTCAAGCGATTTCTTACTTAAGCGAGGGACAAAGCTGCCATATCGCCGCCATTTTGAAATCTCCCACAGAAACTAAAAAAGAACTCAGTTCGCACAGCCGAAATCACCATAGTCATCTAAACCTAAATGGTTCTGTCACAGATTACTTGCAGGAATGTGCAGGGATAATTATTATTCGAAAGCTGTACGCTGAGAAAAAATTTCATTTAAGTTTGAACAAACGTACACAGCCGTACACCGCCTTGCTTTCTGGAAGCACGCCAAGGCGAAATGCCACAAAGCCATGAATAATATTTTCTAAGTATAAATCCTGACGCTGTATTGCAAAACGAAGGACACAGTCCGAAAAGATTCACCTTTGGCTAAGTTCTAATTCAAGCGATTATTTCAGCGAGGGACAAAGCCGCCATCGCGGCCATGTTGAAATCTCCCACATAAACTAAAAAAGAACACAGTTCCCTTAGCCGGTAGCACCATAGACATTCAAACTTAAATGGTTCTATTACAGATTTCTTACATTTGTGTGTAGGGATAATTCTAATTCGAGAAAGATTTGAGCTGAGAAAAATTTCATTCAAGTTTGAACAAACTCTTACCTGGCACTGCCTACAGAGCGCGCGCTATAAGGGACGTGTCATTATTTACCGGGGGTGGAGGGCTACCATTTTTTTTCAAATAAGGCTAAAAAAATAGGACCCTCCCCTTGAACATAACAAAAAAATGTGACCCTCCCCCAGTCATAGGTAAAAAAATTGGGACCCTCCCCCCATGCAATTTATTTCTGAAAAACCTGTTAGATAGACTATTGTCCAAGTGACTTCTGTCATGCACCAGTCAATTGACATTACGGCCCCCCGATTTAACATTCACTAAGTGTTAAATGTTACTTTTTTCCCGGTCACCAGGGACATGGTCGTTGTTAAAGCTCCAGGGCCCCCGCGGACACTTTTGCAACATGGCGAAACGCACCTTTATTTTGATAAACGAATTTCATCAAGCCTCCAGTGAAAAGATAAACGTTTTATTTTCTGTGTGTAGTAAAAAGCCTGTTGGTTTTATTCTTCATGCGCTACAAATAACTATTATTCATGTGCGTGAAGCGCAGCCCAAAACAAATTTCTATGCAGCTTGTATACGTCGAACTCACTTCTTTCGAACATATTGACTGCCAACCAGGCGTATCACTGGAGGGCTTTTGGGGGTTTTCATTTGTCCTTGCCAAGATACACATGCTTGTTGTAACGACATTCGTACGCATTCCATTTAAGTGCCACAAGCGTATTGTTTTCTTTGGGCAACTCTAAAACTAGATTAGATGTCATTCCTTATGCGCGCGAAGCGCGCCGAAATTTTCAACATAATGTGTAAAATAAAACTAGAAAATGATATAGAACTCGTTGCTGGAATCTCTCTTTCAAGGCTTCAGGTTTCGAGAGATCCTCCCCTTTCACTCGCCCAAAAATGAAGTGATCCCAAAATCCTCCGACCTCGGTCCTTAAACCACTATATTTTCGCACGATAATCGAACTTCTGGTTCAGCGTTAATTCCCCGCTGAATATCCCCGCTATAGAAGGTCCGTGTTAAATTCCCTGCCCTTCCGTAGATTAATGTGTTAAATCCCCGGCCTGACCGCGTTACTTTCCCGCCCTGTCCCGGGGGTGGGGGCCGGGGTGTCAATTGACTGTGCATAAGGAACCGCGGCTATTATTCATCGCCTGGATTATTTACGAGAGAATGTTTGGTAAACACGGGTAAAATGCAGTGATCCTCCCTCCAAGTACAATGATTAACGTAATCCCACGTCTCCCGTCCCCTGTTTGACCTAGTACTGTAGACATTTTACAGAAAAACGGGCTCGCATATCCTTGCCCAAATTTTGATAAACGTTTGTTTGTTTGTTCATCGTTTTTTGTTTGTTCATCGCATTTCATCAAGCCTCAGAGAAAGGGTAGATGAACATGTTTTGTGTACGGCATAGTAAACAAAGCCTGTCAGGAGCTCAGGAAGTACACTACCTCGACTATATAGGTTAGGTTATATTATTCATGCGCACAACTGCGCTCCGCAAATGACGAAGTTATTAATATTCATGTGCGCGAAACGCGGCCCAACTGACGAATTTCTATGCTTGTAACGTCGAAAACTCACGCTTATCTAAGGGGTCTTCTATCAAACATATAGTGACATGCCCTCCAGGCCTATCATTTGCAGGGAAATTGTCCTCATTGCTCAAAGAGTATGTGAGATGTCATTGTTGTTGATGCGCGCGAAGCGCGCCGAAATTTTTATGGAGAAGTTGCTGAAATAACCACTATCGCTACTTGTTTTACCCTCTTCATCGTCCAAATGTTGCTGAAAAAAATTATGACCCTCCCCCAAACAGGAGTGAAAAAAATTTGGACCCTCCCTTTAGACACGCGAAAAAAATTAGGACCCTCCCCACAAAAATAGGAGCCCTCCCCCCTTAAATAATGACACGTCCCTTAGGCCTACGGCAAACGCCGAACTTCAGTCGCTCTTTTCGAGCCGAACCAAGAAAGTTCGTCTGAAGTGCATGTGTATAATGTGTAGCACGGCGTTTGCCGCGCACGAGATCGACCTAATTGATTGGGTCGACCCAGAATTCTGGATCGACGAGCCATGCCGGGAATCACGACTCTGGTATACGCTCAGCGTCGAGCCTGAGTCGAACTTTCCCTCCGGTTCTAAATAAATCACACGGACTGTACTACCTGCGGGTCAGTCCGATTATTTATTTTATACTTAGAAATATCAATAAAAATAAATAAAATAAACGTGTTGAACGTGTTACGCGCCATTGCCTCGACCAGCTTCAAAGTTGCATTTTTAATGAACTCGTTTCAGTCAGTATTTATTGAATAAAATGAGCTCTTCTGCGCGTAAAGCAATTTGAAACGTTTTCGTATATTAAGGGAGTATTCGGACCAAGACGTCAGCTAAGTATGATTGTGGCGCTGCATGTTATGAAGTAGTATGGAGATGATAGGAAAAATAATTAAATAAAAACTAAAAATAAAAATAGGAAAACAAAAAGTGAAATTAAACTCCATAAATAAAAGTAAAAACTAAGAAAAAGAATAATAATATAAAAGCTTTTGTTATGGTATATTAAAGGAATATTGGGACCGAGACATTTCCTGTTGCTGGCTGATTATGATTGTGGTGTATTGTGTAAAGAAGCAGGATGAAGATGAAAGGAGATTTTTATAAATTTAAAATAAAGATAAGAATAAGAAAATAAATAATAAAATTAAAACTATTTAAATAAAAATAAGAAAATAAGAAATAAAGAAAAAAAGAATAAATTAAGACAAAAAGTAAAAAGATAGGTATAGGGAATAAACAGGTGGAAAAATTAGTTGGAAATAAGAAAATGAATGTATTTCAAAATGGTAAATGAATGAAATATCTGAAGTAATAAATAAATAAATAAATGAATGAATAGATAAAGATACCTAGAGGGATGTGCGATGAATATAATTCATATAAAGGATTTGTAAAATGAAATTACAGCACTTGAAGCCAACCAAGTGGTTCTCGAGATATCGCCAAAGCTATTTGTGTCACGCAACACCAGTTACGTATCTTAAACTTGCCGCAATTACCGCACAAGATGGCGTGCTTAAACGTGCTAATATTAGCCTTGGAAAATGACCAATGGGCTCAAAATTTACCCAGGAAACATAATTATGTGAATTCTATATAGCCCCACTAGGCATACAGTGTAACAAGTTAATTTGGAGAAATAAATTTCGTAACGGGGCGAGATATATTTGGAATTCCAATATATTTCGAAACGTGACTTAACCTTACTGCCCATTCATCACCTCCTCTCCGGTTTATTCATCACTTTTATACTTTTCCTACACTAATTTTTCTTGTCCTTTCCCCCGGCTCCCTTATTTTCCAATCCCAGGCAGTAAGGTTACGAATGCAATAATCTCGCCCCTTGAAAAGAAATTATGCATTCGGCACCGCACGCTCCGTTATATTCATAGATGAGCTCATTTATATCCCACCTTTCGGGTATATTATACATTTGCATTTTATATTGCCTTTTCTCTCCGCCACAACGATACCTCATATATTACACTTACTATACCCTCAACGTTACTCTTATATAGTATACCAATTGCAGTATTCCCGAGTATTACACGGCCTAATCATGATTTATTTTACTCCATCAACACCCATGTGGTCTCAGGATGATGGTAGGCAACCTCGTGTTTAACACCTCTTTAGCACTACGATCCCTCTTCACACCTCTTCGTTAACTATATACTCCCCCTATAAACAGTCTTTAGTTTCCTCCTTTCCTACTATTCCCCTTATACATTCTTTCTGTAGACTGTTATTCGCATATTTATCCTCCCTCCTTTGGCTATTTATCGCTCAATCTCGCACGCTATTGCCTTACATTTCTAGGTTTCATTCTACACGTACCTGACCTTTTCTGTCACTACATCGCCTCTTCTCTTAACTCCCTTCCGGTTCCTGTGTCCTTTTTGCCATCTATTTTACTTCATAATCTTAGCTTGTCTACCTGCGTACTCCACTTTTGTTTCTCCTAATTATATTTTTCCTTTTTTAATTTTTTATTTTTTTGTAAAGTTTCCTTGTCAATCCATTTTTATCATGCTTTATTATTATTTTCAGGCATATTCCGCCTCCAGCTTTTTGTTGTTTCTTCTTTAATAATCACATTACTTCCTGAACAACTTGACACAGCCCACAGCCTCATGTTTGCAACCTATCACCCCCCCCCCCTCCCCTCCCCTCCCTAACAGTTGCCAATACTTCCTGTGACCCAACATTTCTACCCGGTGCGAATACTTCCTGTAAACTAAAAACCAAGGTGAAGCTAGCGGGCAACTAAGCGGGCAACTCGGTGAAGTTAGCGGGCAACTCAGAATGTGATGTTTTGGCCCATATCTCCCGAGGCTTTTGCCAATCATCATGAGACTCGCACACAAGTGTACAAATAATTTCACGTATATGTTTAATTACATATTATCAATCACGTGATCCAGTGACGTTTTACATTTCAGCGGGCAAGTCGATAAAATCGCTTTTTGGCCGATAAGTTGTCCCCGTTTTAGCCGATTGTCTTCAAACTTTCACTTGAGTGTACAAATAACAAAACAAACAAGAAAGTGTATTTAATTTGAAGATTACGTCATAAATCACGTGACCGTGGGAAAAAAGCGTATTTCTCGAAACCAGAATGGAAAAGTGCCAAAAAACTTTGAAAATATGACAAATAGCCCATGATCAGATCAAAACATGCACTTACTTTTGCAAGGTGACGTCATCAATCACGTGACCGTGGGAAAATCGCGTATTTCTCGAAACCAGAATGGAAAAGCGCCAAAAAAACTTCGAAAATGTGACAAATAGCCCATGATCAGATCAAACATGCACTTTCGCAAGGTGACGTCATCAATCACGTGACCGTGCCAAAAAATAGCTCTTATTGTGTTTGACGGGAGCAAACCTCGTTTGGAAAATACTACATTCAACCATTGCATTCAACCGAAAAAACATGCGATCGTGGGAAAATCAGCTCTATTATTGTACATTATCTGGGCAAAACATCACTAAACTTCAACATGACGTAAAAGAGGTGACCGTGGGAAAGCGGCTCCGTTATATTATTCTGAGCTGGTGTTTTAGAGCATGTTTGTTCAACGTGCAACTCGACACTACAGCGGGTAACTCGTTTTCTATTTCAAATGTCGTGATGCTTGCTGTCCAATCTTCGTTTTTTGGCAATTGTACATAGATAAGGTCTATTAAAACATATAGCGGGCAACTCGACACTACAGCGGGTAACTCGTTTTCTATTTCAAATGTCGCGTTCCTTGTTGTCCAATCTTCTTTTTTTGGCATTTGTACATAGAAAACTTCTATTAAAACATATAGCGGGCAACTCGACGCTACAGCGGGTAACTCGTTTTCTATTTCAATATCGAGTTCCTTGTTGTCTAATCCTCGTTTTTTGGCATTTGTACATAGATAACTTAACTAAAACATATAGCGGGCAACTCGACACTACAGCAGGTAACTCGTTTTCTATTTCAAATGTCGCGTTCCTTGTCGTCCAATCTTCGTTTTTTGGCATTTGTACACAGATAACTTCTATTAAAACATATAGCGGGCGACTCGACACTACAGCGGTAACTCGTTTGCTATTTCAAATGTGGTGTTCCTTGTTGTTTAAATTTTCGTTTTTTGACATTTCTACATAGAAAACGTCTATTGAAACATATAGCGTGCAACATGACAGTACGGCGGGTAACTCGTTTTCTATATCAAATTGTGGTGTTCCTTGTTGTGAAATCTTCGTTTTTTGGCATTTGTACATAGATAACTTCCATTAAAACATATAGCGGGCAACTCGACACAACAGCGGGTAACTCGTTTTCTATTTCAAATGTCGCGATGCTTGTTGTCCAATCTTCGTTTTTTGGCAATTGTACATAGATAAGGTCTATTAAAACATATAGCGGGCAACTCGACACTACAGCGGGTAACTCGTTTTCTATTTCAAATGTCGCGTTCCTTGTTGTCCAATCTTCTTTTTTTGGCATTTGTACATAGAAAACTTCTATTAAAACATATAGCGGGCAACTCGACACTACAGCGGGTAACTCGTTTTCTATTTCAAATATCGAGTTCCTTGTTGTCTAATCCTCGTTTTTTGGCATTTGTACATAGATAACTTCACTAAAACATATAGCGGGCAACTCGACACTACAGCGGGTAACTCGTTTTCTATTTCAAATGTCGCGTTCCTTGTCGTCCAATCTTCGTTTTTTGGCATTTGTACACAGATAACTTCTATTAAAACATATAGCGGGCAACTCGACACTACAGCGGTAACTCGTTTGCTATTTCAAATGTGGTGTTCCTTGTTGTTTAAATTTTCGTTTTTTGACATTTCTACATAGAAAACGTCTATTGAAACATATAGCGTGCAACATGACAGTACGGCGGGTAACTCGTTTTCTATATCAAATTGTGGTGTTCCTTGTTGTGAAATCTTCGTTTTTTGGCATTTGTACATAGATAACTTCCATTAAAACATATAGCCGGCAACTCGACACAACAGCGGGTAACTCGTTTTCTATTTCAAATGTCGTGATGCTTGTTGTCCAATCTTCGTTTTTTGGCATTTGTACATAGATAAGGTCTATTAAAACATATAGCGGGCAACTCGACACTACAGCGGGTAACTCGTTTTCTATTTCAAATGTCGCGTTCCTTGTTGTCCAATCTTCTTTTTTTGGCATTTGTACATAGATAACTTCTATTAAAACATATAGCGGGCAACTCGACACTACAGCGGGTAACTCGTTTTCTATTTCAAATGTCGCGTTCCTTGTCGTCCAATCTTCGTTTTTTGGCATTTGTACATAGATAAGGTCTATTAAAACATATATAGTCGGGTACCTTAGCGGAATGATCGTGACACGGCGGACAAAGTGCCAAAATTTGTATACGTGTTGGTTTGGGCTAGTTAATCAATCCTAGGATGGGTGCCCAGTTGGCACCCCCCTGCTTCTCATTTTACTAGAGATCAAAATCTGAGTGAAAAATTCGTGTGATGGGTTGCCTGTGGCGGATATCATAATTATCATATTTTTGCTTTAAAAGCCAAGACAAAGATGAATAAATACTTCTGAAGCTGTATTATGCATTCAGAAATATTTAGTCCATCGAAAGAGTATTTCGGAAAAGCTTAAGCGTGTTCGAAATGGCACAGGGAGCTCACCTTTACAGTTTAAATCAAGAAAAATAATAAAAATCTTTCCATTTTTCGCTGAATAAAACGAAAGGAAATCTATTTTCTTTGCCCTGCGTTCTGGTCTTTCCTGATTGGCTAATTATGCTTTGCCCAGACTCGCCCACTAGGGCCTCATTACCACAATGGTGCCATTTCACGCTATCTGGAGATACCAATCAGAGTTGGAAAGATTCTCCCATGGGAACTGATCGTGTCCCACAAACAGTATTTCAGGACTTCCGAAATCAGTCCGATGTGCAGCACTTTTTTGCCTTTTATGACAGTATAAACTGAGATCATCTGAAGATAAGGATATCTGGTAATCCTAAACGGGATCGGAATATTTTTGGACTTTTTTTTAAGGAAAACCCTGGTTTGTTTGTGGGACATAACAACAGTAACTATGGCTTTGAATGACAGGTCGGAACTATGAATAAGGGAGAATGTGCCGATGTGTGTATAGTTAACGTTCATTCTCACTTATTCTAAAACGCAGCTCGATTTTTCATATGCGTTTGTTCTGGAATGTGAACGACATATCTTGGAGTACGAGATACGACGCGAAACCATAAAAACAACCCCGCGCTCACAGACAAGTTTGGCTGAAACATAGAGGATGGTTCCCTGCTAGCAGAGGCGCCACTTCTTGAAGTGGCCTCTGCACACAAAATGTCACAACCTCGTCCACGATCGTGGACGTACTTCGACTGGTTTGGCTGGTTTTACAAGAATGGGGTCAGTGTTTTTGCTTCGAAAACATCGCGCGCTTTCGCGAGTGATTTCTTGTTGAATGACCAACGCACAACATTTTGATCAAATTTCTGTAGAAAATAAAACAATCTACAGCGAATTCTCAAAAACAAACTTTAGAATGAGTATCAGAGCAGCGTTTAAGAGCCTTTAAACTGAGTGAACGAGCCATTTAAAGGCAACAAAAAGTGATTTTGTGTAAGTTGTAGAGCAGATAAATTGATGTTTTCTTGCTCTCGCGCACAAACTTGATCGACCAGTTTTTCCAAGCTCACGCCGTTTTCTCACACATGCGCGACAGAGAAATGACATTAGTGTTCAGAGGCTACTTTTGCGTAGTTGAAAAACACAAGAAAACATTAAAAGTAAAAGAAATGCAGGCAGATAAAAAGTAGCCTCTGCTCGCAGGGACAGGATGGCTGTTGGCCCCCAGGGGTGTATTCCTTAAAAGAGCTATACGAGTATGTGCCGCCAAACGGGGTCCCGATTTCTTCCTCCAGCCGATAGAACGGGGTATCGTTTAGGAACCGTCCTCTAGAACGGGGTATGATAATGAAGACCACCCAGACATCTTCAAGGAAGCGGTCACGTATTGTTTTATAAAATGTATAAAGAATTCAACAAGATTTGACATTCTATTACAGATAAAACCGTAACAATGTAAACAACGACACTTTTGATTTACAGGAAGGACATTAGAAAAACGTTTCTAAAAAGATTAACACGAGATTAACCACTATCAACGTAATTTCAGTTTAGAACGGGGTCTCATTTTGGGGGTCTCATTTTGAACGGGTAGCTTTTTTGAAAAAAAATCGTTTTAGAACGGGGTCCGCATTAGAAATTTGCAGCGGCACATATCCACCCTACATCAAGCCAAGTACCCCCCCCCCCCCCCCCCCCCCCGGGCTATGAGCGGACCACCTCCAAGTGGCTGACCAAACAATTCACCGACATTCAATTCAACCTGACTTATGAAGGCTTCCCCTGAGGCTTCCTAAGATCCTTGATTAGCGAGCTTTTAATTGACGAAGTGAGCGTGGCAAACTGTGTCCAACGCACTGGTGATTTGTTTTGTTGAGACCTCCCTCCCCCCTCCCCCTGGAATGCCCGTGTTTATGAGAAAATTCAAAGCCAACCAATTGAAACATTTTGCCACGCCCAACACCTGCGTTACATAGGACATATATGTAGGATGGAAAATGCATCACTCCTCAAACGGGTGCTTTTCGACACAAGAAGAACGCTATATCGAGTGTTTGCTATGTTTAAGTGAGAAAAAGAAGGAATAAATCTCAACATGCTACCCAAAATCAATGTGTTTTCCGACCTCCTTCACGCTTATGTTTTCCTTTGTTCAATCTTCTGGTTGATGAATTATTAACGAGTTTGAATAAATAAAAACGAAAATGAATGAATAGCTCACATGTATATTTTTCTCAACATGGGCATATTGCGCAATCTTTGAGGTCACGTGACCAGCTGAAACTACAACGGAAACATCCCTATCACATATTTCTGGAATCTACTGGTGATAAGCTTTAATTTGATATATGATAACCTTTGTCCCTTCGAGTGGAACCAGTCCTCCATTTTTGGCAGTCTGGCCATAATGGACTATGGAATGCGAGGATGAACTTAGTAACCAGGCAAACTGATAAAGCCGTCACGTGTTCGAAGAAATATATCAACAAACTAAATGACGACTGTTTGCATTTAATTGTCTCGATTCGTTCTCTATTTACCCACTTTTAACAGACCCAATGATAAAATAGTAAAAAGCCTGGTTACCAAGCACAGCATTGCAGTGCTAAAAGTATTTCTCATTTTATTCCGCAACGTGAATTTTTTTTCTTGGGCACCCATCCCAGATTTGTTGCTTATATCCCAAAGAAACTTTATAGAAAGTTTGGCACTTTTGTCCGCCGTGTCACGATCCAGCCCAAATTTTGCGTTAAGGTACCCGACTAATAGCGGGCAACTCGACACTACAGCAGGTAACTCGTTTTCTATTTCAAATGTCGCGTTCCTTGTCGTCCAATCTTCGTTTTTTGGCATTTGTCACACAGATAACTTCTATTAAAACATATAGCGGGCAACTCGACACTACAGCGGGTAACTCGTTTTCTATTTCAAATGTCGTGTTCCTTTGTTGTTTAAATTTTCGTTTTTTGGCATTTCTACATAGAAAACTTCTATTGAAACATATAGCGGGCAACTCGACACAACAGCGGGTAACTCGTTTTCTATTTCAAATATCGAGTTCCTTGTTGTCCAATCTTCGTTTTTTGGCATTTGTACATAGATAACTTCACTAAAACATATAGCGGGCAACTCGACACTACAGCGGTAACTCGTTTGCTATTTCAAATGTGGTGTTCCTTGTTGTTTAAATTTTCGTTTTTTGACATTTCTACATAGAAAACGTCTATTGAAACATATAGCGTGCAACATGACAGTACGGCGGGTAACTCGTTTTCTATATGAAATTGTGGTGTTCCTTGTTGTCCAATCTTCGTTTTTTGGCATTTGTACATAGATAACTTATATTAAAACATATAGCGGGCAACTCGACACTACAGCGGGTAACTCGTTTTCTATTTCAAATGTCTCGTTCCTTATTCTCCAATCTTCGTTTTGTACATAGATAACTTCTATTAAAACATATAGCGGGCAACTCGACACTACAGCGGGTAACTCTTTTTCTATTTCAACTCAAGCACATTAAGGCCTGGGATTCGAAATAGTAATCTATTCCAAGTGCCTCCAGCTGCACCTACGGTATAAGTTACGGGTAAATGCGAGTCCTCCAGTGGAGACTAGCCCCAGTGAAAGGCTGGGATTCCGACGGCAGCCCTTCTAGGCCCCCTACCGACCCGTAACTAAAAACCAGGTTGACACCCGAAACTATAAAAACCAAACCCTAACCCACGCTAAACCCTCTCTACAACCCGCAACGAGGATTCTGACCGGTAACCAGAATAGAAACTAACGGAGCCCCCGACCCCAAGACTGGATATATTTAATCCTGAAGTCGGCCTAGAAAAAAGGAGAAAAGCCGACCAGGTTATTAAGCCACGATCGGCAGCAAGAGTCTCGGCGAGGGGGGTCTCTGCGCTGTGTGCCTGAACTAAAGTACTGCCATTTAAAGTATTGGCGGCCTGCAGAACTTTGTCCACTTGTGCGTAATAGTCCACCATCGGGGCCAACGAGAGTCCCGCGGAGGTGGAAAACAACCTTCTTAAATTTGTCGCAGAAAACCGGTGTAGATTGACGAGCTAGAGCCTGCTCGTTTTGGATTGAGTGAAGGTATTGATTTGCGGGGAAGTGGACTGCGGGGTTACCAAACCCCAAACGCTCGTCCCACTCCCCAGCGCAGTAAATACAATTGAATATAGCGCGCAATCTGCCTATTGTGGAATCGACTGTGCCCGCAGCGAGTCTAGTAGGGCAGGAGCAGTCACTTGAGCCTCTAGAGCCGCCGAGGAACTTGCATGAAGGAACATGCACTTTAGTTTACCGTTACCGTCTTTTCAGACCAAAAAACGCACAATGTCTCTAGGACCACAGGAAAGGAGAGATCTAGGAGGGACTAAGGCGCCCAGAAAATTCTGGAGTCCTAATTCTTATCGTGATTTCTGCTTTCCATAACGAATCGAAAGCCGAGCCGAGCCGATTCCAATTCTGTTATCCTTTCGCCCAGAAGAGATTTGTCCTTTACCACATTGCTGGCAGAATCTTGCACAATCGTCATTTGAATAGCGGCAGTCAGTGCACGTTCTAACTCACAGTACGCCATGTGCGCGGAATACCCTAACCAGAAGGGTCCGCGCGCGGTCAGAGGACTGGTTCTAGAAGTCGGCCGCCATTAGGCATCTAAATATTCATTGAATTCGCAATGCTGTTTGTTCAGAAAATAATCTCAGTACTCTGTAAAGAGAGGATTTGTAATAGACCATTAGTTGGTTTATACTAACGTCTGATATCTGTCCTGTGAAATGCACCACGTGATACGTTTCGACCAATGAGCGCACGTTAAAATTGATCACTGGGATATAATCATCATTATACTAAGTAACCTTTGCGAAAACCATTACTGTGTGGCTTTATTTACTGAAATGGTTACACCGTCACAAACGTTTGTTGTAGCCCGCGGTGTGTCATGATTGAAATTAAAAACAACAAAATTCCAGTGTGCAAAATTTCTTTCGAGAAATAAGGATAGGCAAGGTGTAGTGATACATATCGTTATTTATCCTAGAAACCATCACTCTGACTTGGTACCCCTATTTAAGATGCACTCCATATGACACATCGCGGGCTACGACAGCAGATACTGTTGTGACAGTGCAACTCCTTTTCGGGAATAGTTGTATGCAAGAGTAGATTAGATAACAGTGTCTAGATGGGATCCCAAGCACAGTAACAAATGATCTATTTTTGGGAGACAAAAATAAAAGAATTCGATATGTTATGTAAGCTGGAATTGTTTTCTTGATGATGTATCTTACAATTTGGATGTTTTTATAAGGTTTGATCAAAACTAGGCATGCGAGAGACGTTACATGGAACCCCGGGTGGGGGGGGGACTCCCATATTTTTGGGACATGGAACCATTTGATTGGTTAAATAGGTAGCAAAGTGTGATTGAATGGGAAAAAGTGTATCTAAAAATAGAACATTTGTGAAAATGACAGAGGAACACTCTTATCTTACTCTTGGTGTATGTATCTAAAGTAGCTTTGAAAACTGAAATGAAATTGATAGCTTATCGCAGGAAGAAATAAAAGAGAATTAGAAATAACATCCATAAATCTCAATTCGCATTGCAGGTACCCGATGATAAGATTGGACTGTGATCCGGACGTATCTCGTTACCAGGGGCGGATCTTGTACAAGTGCGCGCTTCACGCGCTTCGCATCTACAGCAGGCCAGGTTCCGTGTCGCGCCGTGTCGGGGCATTTTTCACAGTCTTACGAAATCTGCTCTAGTTCAAATACCTTGACCTGACCACCAACTCTGTACTCCTCCCAAAGATTCCCATTGTTGCTGTACGAGACGGTATATGACTCGACCCAATGTGCACCTTCAACAAGCCCTGGGTTGCTACCATGGTAACGACGGTCTGACTACCAAGATCGACCTGTTGATTGACGGGATTTAATAGGTACAGGTGTCTATTAACAAGAACCTCCATCACCTATTGGTGGGCACGGAAGCACAGGAATAGATTAATCTATTTTTTTAATACTGTGAGAGTTGGTTGTCATGGTTACAAATCATGCCCCCTCTCTCAAAAGAAAGACGGAAATCAGCACCGCCATCGCACTGCACGCGTTGAACTCTTCAAAGTACCAATTTCTTGTTTATGTTTCAATATCCACAGTCTAAAAATAGACTCTTTTACTCCTGTGCATATGGCTAGACGTAGTGAAGTAGATGCAGGCTCCTGTTGATTGGCTCCTGATTCTCCTACTCCAGTGCACATGGCCATGGCTAGATCTTGTAGTGTAGTAGATAGGGGCTCCTGATAATGGGCTCCTGACTCTTCTACTCCTGTACATATAGCTAGACCTAGTGGAGTAGATAGAGGCTCCTGTTGATGGGCTCCTGACTCTTCTACTCCTGTGTATATTGTTAGACCTAGTGGAATAGATGGAGTCTCCTGTTGATGGGCTCCCGATTCTTCTACTCCTGTGCATATTGTTAGACCTAGTGGAATAGATGGAGGCTCCTGTTGATGGGCTCCTGATTCTTCTACTCCTGTACATATAGCTAGACCTAATGGAGTAGATAGAGGCTCCTGTTGATGGGCTACTGGTTCTTCTACTACTGTGCATATAGCTAGACCTAGTGGAGCAGATAGAGGCTCCTGTTGATGGGCTCCTGACTCTTCTTCTCCTGTACATATAGCTAGACCTAGTGGAGTAGATAGAGGCTCCTGTTGATGGGCTACTGATTCTTCTACTCCTGTACATATGGCTAGACCTATAGTGAAACAGATAGAGGCTCCTGTTGATGGGCTCCTGATTCTTCTACTCATGTGCATATTGTTAGACCTAGTGGAGTAGATGGAGGCTCCTGTTGATGGGCTCCCGATTCTTCTACTCCTGTGCATATTATTAGACCTAGTGGAATAGATGGAGGCTCCTGTTGATGGGCTACTGATTCTTCTACTCCTGTGCATATTGTTAGACCTAGTGGAGTAGATGGAGGCTCCTGTTGATGGGCTCCCGATTCTTCTACTCCTGTGCATATTGTTAGACCTAGTGGAATAGATGGAGGCTCCTGTTGATAGGCTCCTGATTCTTCTACTCCTGTACATATTGTTAGACCTAGTGGAATAGATGGAGTCTCCTGTTGATGGGCTCCTGACTCTTCTACTCCTGTGCATATTGTTAGACCTAGTGGAATAGATGGAGGCTCCTGTTGATGGGCTCCTGATTCTTCTACTCCTGTACATATAGCTAGACCTAATGGAGTAGATAGAGGCTCCTGTTGATGGGCTACTGGTTCTTCTACTACTGTGCATATAGCTAGACCTAGTGGAGCAGATAGAGGCTCCTGTTGATGGGCTCCTGACTCTTCTTCTCCTGTACATATAGCTAGACCTAGTGGAGTAGATAGAGGCTCCTGTTGATGGGCTACTGATTCTTCTACTCCTGTACATATGGCTAGACCTATAGTGAAACAGATAGAGGCTCCTGTTGATGGGCTCCTGATTCTTCTACTCATGTGCATATTATTAGACCTAGTGGAATAGATGGAGGCTCCTGTGATGGGCTACTGATTCTTCTACTCCTGTGCATATTGTTAGACCTAGTGGAGTAGATGGAGGCTCCTGTTGATGGGGTCCCGATTCTTCTACTCCTGTGCATATTGTTAGACCTAGTGGAATAGATGGAGGCTCCTGTTGATGGGCTCCTGATTCTTCTACTCCTGTACATATTGTTAGACCTAGTGGAATAGATGGAGTCTCCTGTTGATGGGCTCCCGATTCTTCTACTCCTGTGCATATTGTTAGACCTAGTGGAATAGATGGAGGCTCCTGTTGATGGGCTCCTGATTCTTCTACTCCTGTACATATAGCTAGACCTAATGGAGTAGATAGAGGCTCCTGTTAATGGGCTACTGGTTCTTCTACTACTGTGCATATAGCTAGACCTAGTGGAGCAGATAGAGGCTCCTGTTGATGGGCTCCTGACTCTTCTTCTCCTGTACATATAGCTAGACCTAGTGGAGTAGATAGAGGCTCCTGTTGATGGGCTCCTGATTCTTCTACTCCTGTACATATGGCTAGACCTATAGTGAAACAGATAGAGGCTCCTGTTGATGGGCTCCTGATTCTTCTACTCATGTGCATATTATTAGACCTAGTGGAATAGATGGAGGCTCCTGTTGATGGGCTACTGATTCTTCTACTCCTGTGCATATTGTTAGACCTAGTGGAGTAGATGGAGGCTCCTGTTGATGGGCTATTGATTCTTCTACTCCTGTGCATATTGTTAGACCTAATGTAATAGATGGAGGCTCCTGTTGATGGGCTACTGATTCTTCTATTCCTGTGCATATGGCTAGACCAAGTGGAGAAGATGGAGACTCCTGTTGATGGGCTCCAGGGCTGGTGTGTTGTGTGAGGAAGCACCTTCGTTTTTGAACAAAGAAAAAAAGAAAGAAAAGCTGATTTAAAACAATTCACCGTGGACTGAGAGGGAGTCAAAAGCACCGGTCTTAACGGGATTTTGAATAACTTTAGACAAGTTAGTCCAATGAATCTTATATTTGGAAACTCAATAAGAGGAACAAAATGTTCTTTTTGACATTGTCAAATTAATATTTTTTGTTTGCAAGAAAATGACGTCATCAAAATTGACTCAATTTAAAACAACGTTTTATGAATATTTTGAACATACCATGTGAAAGACCACCTGGTTTAATGAGCAAACCGAAAAAAAAAATGTATCCAAAATCAATTTCCATTATAAGTTATGAACTTTTGAAGTTTGAATTTCGCGCCATTTTTCACCACTAAAGAGCGGTTAATCGTTAGGGATAGTGTTCTTAATAGGGTAGATTTTTCAGGGTAGAATCCTCATTTATCTTCATGTCACCTAACGCTCCCTGCTTGGCCTTGATTCCAGTCCAGAAAAACAAGATTTGTCTGCTTCGCTGTCTCTTATCTGTCTCTGTCTGTTTCTGTCTGCATACCTGTCTGTTTCTCTTTTTTTTACCGTCTGCTCTTATGTCTGTCTGTAACAATATCACAATATATATCAATTTAGACAAATAATTATAATAATGTTTATCAAATTGCATATAATTGACATTTTAAAATATTTTTATATATATTTAGCTAAGTTTTGTGATATATTTATTTTTTTCATTTTTTTTAGTGTCCACAATTAGCTCTTAGCTAAATACTTTTGACACTTTAATAAAGTTTTTGTATGTATGTATGGCGCGCGCGTGAGAAAGACGAATGTCGTAGTACTGACCTGGATCCATCACCGGCTCTGTAAAATGCTGGGTGCCACGCGCCTGCATGGATACCTCTAGAAGGTTGCAAGTTCAGACGTGCGTATTTTGGGCTTAGGCCTTCGCGACGGAACGAGGAGGCAGTTAATCTGTCGTTAGGAATCCGCCCATCTTCCATCCCAAGTGGACAGGTGCACTCTATGTTCAAACAAGAAGAGAGATAGACGTGTCGAAAGTCTGGCTAACACAGTGTATGCGACAATTTATGAAAAATGCCCTACTCTGCTGTAGGTGAGTAATCATATCACGTCACGATGCTCGTTAGTAAGGTTGGCATAGACTAGTGGACAAGTCCCCGGTAGAGGACAAGTCGTTTAAAACCACGTTCTTTTTTAATATGCGATATCCTGAAGAACGGCGGAGTTTCTCCCCCCGTTGTTCCAAATATTTAGAAATACAGTAAACACCCGCATATAAGAACAAATGGATTAAGAACATCAGGCTGAAATGGGCTATTTTAGATACCTGCTTTATAACCTTACAGTATTAATATGGAAGTTCTATTCAGGCTGACCCTGAAATGGGCTGTTCTTATATGTGGGTGTTTACTGTATATATATATATATATATATGTATATATAGCTAACCATGAGAATCAAAACTATCTACTCAAGCCATGGTTAAAATCGTAGTGAACATGATAAAAAGGAACCACAAGAACTTTGAGACTTGGTCTTATCTCTGTAAGCAGCATATCGCAAATTGCCAATGCTGCTTTGTAACTACTGCATACACACTTAGTGTCCGAGCACAAATACCAGGGTTCAAGGTCCGGATTATACCCGAATTTTGGCACTCGCAAAACTGGTGTGCCTTCACTTAGTACCCGTGCTCGCGCACCATACTCGGGCACCAAGTGTGTACGCAGCCTTAGAAATTTCCCAATATAATTTCAAAAATAAAATAAAAAATTGCAAGGAAACCTGAATTTTTTTTACCAAGCAAGGGTTAATAAAGCAGAGAAAGGGGGTGAAGAACAGGTTTTCTTATCAACAGGTCCGTTATGTGCCCGTGAACATAATTCACGACGTTTGTAAGGTCTTAGGCTGCATGCGTACACACTTGGTGCCCGGGCGCTAATGTACACACACCAGTTTTTCGAGTGTCCTAGCCAAAATTCGGGGACAGCGTTGGCGTCCAAGTACAAGGTGCGGACCTGTGCTTGGGCACTAGTGCTCGAGCACCTGTGGCCCGGGAACCACGTGTACGCTGCCTTACTTTTACAAACTTGATTCATCCGCTCGCTCAGCATTAAGCAGGTGTCAGTGCTGCTGGGACAGAGTGAACTGGAACAGACAGAGGATCGGAGCCCGTACAACAAATAGCTTCCAGATGGATGATAAATCATATCCCCTGGGTGGGAGAGGTGCGTTGCGTTGTTCAGCTCACACACGAGACCGTTTTGTTTCCAGTAGAAGTTTATGCTGTAGCAGTCCCACAATACTTTGCAGTGCTGGAAGCAATCGAAGATTTGCGCCAATCCGGGAACTCTATTAACCACGTGATCTTTCAGGATGTGCGTGTTGTCTGAGTTTACTGTCATCTTGCAATGCAAGGCGGTGTTCAAACGCCATAACTGAACCAAAATCGCACAAAACAACAGCAACACTCTCCGTCCTGAAGAGAAATGCAGCGTTTCAGCGATTTAGCGTAAAATATTTGAAGTGAGTTCTTTGTTATAAAAGGTTCCTTGAAGCTCAGTTAAGAGTTATCTGTAGATAAACACTAATCCTGAACAAATCCTATACAACAGAGATAACTTTTATCCATGGATAACTTTATCCGACCTTTCAGGAACCGGCCCCAGGTCTTTTAACAATCTCTCAGTCTCAAGGTTAAAGGTTTTCAGTTCACGCCGAGAAATAGGTAGAATTCGTGCATGACATCTTATCGATAAGGGATGAGGGTGAGATAAACTCGCAAACTGACGACCGGTTAGCACAGTAGAGCGCCGGGCTAATCTGCGGGAGGTTTGGAGTTCAAAACAATTTTTATTATGTATTGAGTGAAGCGAAGTAGAAAAATGCAAATGATAGAGAAGTTGCTGGAATAAGTACTTAGTAAATTTCTTGTGGTCCCCCCTTTCAGGGCTTCAGGTTTTGAGAGATCCCCCCTTTCGCTCGCCCCAAAATGAAGTGATCCCCCCAAAAATCCTCTGAATTCGTCCTATTTTCTTTAGATGTACGTGAAAGAGTTAAGAAGTGGAATATCACTATCAAGTGGAAAATAATTTATGGCTAATGGTTAGTTTTTGCATTTTCACGTCAACGGTTAATTATTTGGACGTTTCACCCCATTGAATCCCTTTTATAGCTCCCTCGAACAGCCTGATTCTGAACGCCTTTGCCTACCACGCTAATTAATGAGCCCGGTGATATATTCCTTACTTTTTCCTCTGCCTTTTCCCCTAGTTCCACTATCAGCACGATATTGTTTAGGTACCCCAAACTATAGTTTTTTTTTCACCGCGAACATTCACGGCGAAATCGTGAGCATGAACTTCCAACATACTAAAATTCATACATATTTTTGAAGGAAGCACTAACCTTTGCTTGGATTAATCCCTGGAACACGATGAAACCACCTTGACATACTTTTAAAGATGCCTTTAGAAAATTTGTCTCCTGAAATTCCAGATAGAAATAAGAAAAGAAAAGAACGGCTGCTTTCTTTCTCGTGCTCAATTTAAATAGAAGTTCTTCAAGCTGCTAGTCAATCACCCTGAACTCGTTTCGACAGAAACGTAGAGCTCAACTGCAAGCAGTGCCGATTTAGTCGTGTTTTATAGGCCGTGAAATGGTTATTTATTCTATTACTCTATCCTCATTTTTTGCTCACGAGGTGGTAAACATCTGCAAAGTATCATCGTTCACGAAACAAAAGGTTCTTAATTTATATTGTGTTGAAAGTTATCATATTTTCATTCCAGAAATGCGATCTGTAATTTCTTTTCTCAGAAGAAAAAAGAACGGACCTTTCCTTTGGGAAAAACGCTCGGAGTTATCATGGCCAATTAAAGAAAACTAACGCGAAAAGAGGCAAATATTTTCAAATCAAGAACATTAACGGGGCTTTGCCACGATTGTTTCGACAATATATTGCTATAAAGAAGACCAAAGTCTAAATAAAACAGCAATCTTATATTATGCTTCACTTTAGCCATAGAAATAAAAATGAATTATATTTGCATTATATAGACATTCTTTAGTAATCACCGATAGCTTTCGCTATCAAATTTCTAAGTTTGAATATACTGTTAAACCTAATAAGAAATCGCAATCCAATTCCATAATTTCTACTGTATCTAGCAGCTAACAGGTTTATAATTAAATAGATAAATATTTTCCCAGAAACTTTAAGAACTCGTTTAACTTAACAGAAACACCTGCTCCTTTTCCCAAAACATGCCGAAAAAAATGCTAGCATAATCGAGAAAAGCCTAGCTCCGAGATAAGGCGAGATAAGGTCCCAAAGTATGCCTTTTACGAACCGCCTTA
Source organism: Scolanthus callimorphus (assembly GCA_033964015.1). Taxonomy (NCBI): domain Eukaryota; kingdom Metazoa; phylum Cnidaria; class Anthozoa; order Actiniaria; family Edwardsiidae; genus Scolanthus; species Scolanthus callimorphus. Next base: position 21,606,571 of record CM066925.1, on the reverse strand, counting down.
AAGTAATCATCCATGCAAGAACTAGGCAAACTTCCATTGTTCTACGGCATTGAAGGTTCCCCACGTAGGATATGTCTATGTTTTTACCACAGGTTATCATGACTAGTGACATTAAAGGTGCAAAAATTGATAGATTTCGACTTGTTTTGAGAATATATGGCAACACAATGTCTCTAGACCAATCAGATCGAAAACCAGTTCGAGTTTGCCAGGGCATCCAATGCTCGTCGATTCTTAGTGGCGAGTATGAATCCTTTCTAGTAACACTGTAAAGCGTCCGATAATCTACACAGAAGCTTGTACTGCCATCGTTTTTGTGTACAAGACCAATTGGCGAACACCATGGTCTATCTAACCTCTCGATGCTCCCTCCATCTTGGCCACAGGAAGACACCTTGGATGATGTTTAATCGGATGACTGTCCACAGTTTCGATGAGGTCAGGGTTCGTAGGCGTCCTGGTTTTCATTTCCTTCCTGGAAAGTACTTGAAAGTCCTGGAATTTTAACGATAATCCTGGAAAACTCCTGGAAAAATGTTTCAACTCAAATGTGGTTGAATCAGTCAGTTTCGTGAATCTGATTTTGGGCTGCAAATTATGACATCCTCCAGACTTATGTTTTTTTTATGTGAGGGGACATTTCTACCAAAAAAAACTCCTGGAAAAATATCTAAAGACTTCCAGGGAAATCCTGGATTTTTGTCATTCGAACGAACGAACCTTGTGAGGTGCTTTACCATGCTTGTAGCCATGCAAAGCTGGAAACACATTGTTACTTTACGCCTGCGTAAAATGAAGATTTTAAGGAGTATTTAGGCCTGTAGCGGGCGCAATTTCGAGTCCTGCAAAACAATACAGCACCATCATCACACATTGGAACTCTATTCTTTACGTCATTTATTGTTTCTCAACTCTCAAACACATTTTTTAAATCTTCAATTATTAAATATCGATACAATGTAAAATGTATATAGCGCTATTCGCTGTTTATCAATATTGCCATTGTTATTCGAATGTGCCAACCGTAGATTGAATAGCGCCCTTTGTTCTGTGAACCAGTCGATCTCTGGTTGGCACATTAACAACAATTGATTACGTCAGCGTGAACAGCGCTATATAATAAAAACCACTGACCTATTAAGAATCTAAAATTTCAAGACCGGACTCGAATAAAATAAATTACCCTATACCTCATTATAATAATAATAATCCTTTATCCACTTACACCTCACTAGATACACGGGAATTACAAAAAAACTCATGTTGACACATTAAATCATATATAAATCTAGCCGCGTCAGATGAGTTGTCTGAAACTTTTCAAGACAGATATTATTAGTGGTTAAGATCAAAAATCATAGCGTAGCCCGAAAGCTACCTTGGGTAGTCCATGATTACAGCCATTTCAAGTAACACCCGATCAGCTGCAAAACATCGAGTGGGCTTTTCTGTGCAGTCAATCAAACAATGTTATCCAATCAGATCCTTGCCTAGTTTTGCCAAGTGCAGTGGATTGTTTTTTGTCGCGACATGTCTCGCAAGAGAAGCCAAGTGACTGCACTCTCTCGCCCGGTTTGATTGACTACAAAAAATGCCACAAAAAATGCAATTTCAACATATGCAGAAAAATAGAGTAACTAACTTAGTCTACTGATATATTCTCACTGGGTCCAATTGGAGGGAGGGGTGGGTGAATAATAGCCACGAGGCACCACCAGCCCTAAGGGTGAGCACGATGAGACTAACAGCCGCCACCGATACATCAGATACATGGTGTCTCCCATGGAAGCCATTCTGGCGCTTGTTCTCAAACCAACTAACATATGCTAATGAGTTGATATCTTATATATGTACTGCTGGGACCCAGTGAGAAATTGATTTTTACCCTTGCACACCGATAATGTTTCTTGAAAAGGTTACAATTTTTGAAGCACTCATTACTTTAACAATATTTCTCATCTTTTCAGTTACAGATAGAGGACACACTATATGCATGGTCGGGAATACTCGGCGACCCCTGTGGGAATCTGCAAAAGCGGGGGATTTTAAAGCTTCACAAAGATCGCAAGTGATTGAAAGCTATCTCAAAATGGAAAATGTAGCTATGAGTTGGGCCCGGTTTTAGAAGGCTTGACATTCTAGGGGATGGGGCCTATTAGGGGTTGCAAATGGTCGTTCAAAAAATGAAGAATCTTAGGGATTCTCGAGATCCTGGATTTTCAGAGAGCTGCCTCGCAATCTCATTTTCTGACAGATTACAGGGAATGTATGAGAAGCAATATTTGACGAATTTTTTCAGGAGCTTGTTTGTAAATCCTCCCCCTACCTTTGTCTCACTTTGATGCCAATGATCAAATATTCGGCATGAAAACCGGATTGAATGCTCCCCGATTTCGTCTCTTACTTTGCAATAAAATAATTTACCGTTGTATATTTTTCGTTGATTTTTGCTTCTGCCATATAAGTTTTTCATAATAGTTATATCTTGTGAATAGAGGTTCCATTCTGTCGGTCATTTCTCATTTGATCAAAAGAGTTGTGTCCAACAGGCGTAACAATGATATCATTTGTTTGTTTTGCTTTCAAATACCGCCATAAACGCTAATTCATCGTCCATTGCCTTAACGACCTTGTGACCGATGGGAGTGACATGTAGTTTCGTAGCCCATAATATTCTATGCTAATGAGGTAACGGTTAAAAAGTAGTAAACTCAGTCCCTCTTAATCTCATGGAATTTCGGTCCATCCTTTGGTCTAAAACTGGTTTAAGTGATATGTAGTCATAGAGCAGCAAACTATGGTGTTATTTTGAAAATTTCTGACAACAAACCGAACATAACATTGTCATCTCATCTTAGGATGGATTGAGAGACGGATTGAAATCCCCTTTTTTATGGGCTACGAAATTCGGCGACACGCTAGCTGGAGACAGGCTAAAAAGTTTTTTAAAGTTTGTGTGTCTCGTAATTCGCGTGGTTGTTTTGCTTCATGAGAAATCGGCGGAGAAATCTCTGCTCGCAAGATACAAAATGACGTACCTAACTAATTTCTACAACAAAGTGTGTCACTCAAATGAAATGTCTCTCGACACAGCCTTTTCGATTTCCCAAATGGAGCACACCCACTCACTTTTTTTTACATACAACATCGAATACCTTGCTACCAGAAATCACTGTGTGCTTTGCTGTGTGAGCAACTTTACGACGAACATAGAATTCAACATTGGATGGTTTCTTTCATCTAGAGTGACACACTAGATACTTGGCAATTCTAGAAGAAATCTGTCAAAGGCGCTTTTTATGGGAAATTATCTATAATTTCGTCCTAAAGTACAAATGACACTAAACGACAGTAGAAGGAAACCTTGAATGACCCTTCGGCCGCTCCTGCTTATACATTAGCCAAATCACACTAGTGGTCTATTTTCAATGCTGCGTTCTGATTGGTTGAGCTACTAGCAGACTACAAGTTATAGTCTACTATTAGCAAAAAGTGTCTGATTTGAAAGCGAGAAAATGGCAAATGACCAGACCAGAAGACGTGTTTGGATATTCATATTGACATACTAGTGTGATTTCACTAAAACAATTATTCCTCTCCTCTGTAGTCAATAGCCCATTCCGCTTTCGGCCTCGTGGACTACTGACTCAGAGTCCATTCGGGCTAGAGGAATAATTGTTGAAGAGTAGAGCGGCCGCGGCTATTCAAGGTGTCTCTTTGAATGCTCGAGGATCCACGGAAATTCTTGTCGCGAAGCGCCTCGAGAGCGCCCGCGAGCTGCGGGACACATGAACATGCTGCGTGGGGTAGGGTGAAATAGTGAATGTTAAAAATTATGGTTGCATGGGTTAGGGTGCAACAAAAACAAATACGCTATACATATGGAACATGATATCTTCTAGAACGATATCTTCTAGAACTGCCAGGAGTTTATTAGCCTGCTAGCCAGCTATCCAGCGTTTTTTTTTTTGTTCGGATAGTTTGATTTTTTGAGCGCGCGGGATTCCTGTGTCACTTCTTTCCCCCCGCGACACAGGAATCCCGCACGCCAAAAAAATCCAATATCCGCCCCCCGCGACACTGGAGAGGCGGCTAGCAGGCGATGTGTTTGTACTTGATCGATATAACCTATATATACAGTATTTTCCTATTCTTTACAGATGCTTGAAGGATATCTTTTAAATTAGTATCAGCCGTTATCTTACTGTGGACTGTCTTTTCTTGCCAACTGACAAGTTCTCCTAAAACAAGAATTCAGAAAACATTGCACATTGTTTCACGTTATTCTGAGAAATACTTTTAACAGAAGAGAAGTCGTGATGACTGGAGTCCCATAATTACCCTACATGTAATTTCAATTCTAATAAATAGCTATTAAAATGTGAGAAGAACTTTTACCAATATCAATTTCAAATCACGAGGTATTATTTGTTGTTTGGGGTGTTTTCACATCCTTTGGTGCATAGAAAAAGAAGTAAGACTACTCATTGCAATGCCGCATGATTTGAATTGGCAAAACAATGTTCAAGCTGAGGACTATCTATTATTTGCGATGTATTTACTTTTCTCGAACACCCAAGAATTCTCTAGCCTGCGAAAGCCGACAGCACTCGCCGAAAGAGACCCCCGAAAACAAACGTCCGTGCGCTCAAGCCAAACATTTCATACATTGAGTGTTGTTGTATTGTTAATGTACAGTATGGCCTCCCCTTGTAATTCAGCTGTTTTGCTGCCGAATAGGTGATTAAACGATTGATGATTGATTGATTGATAACGTAGTTTGACCCAGATCTGGTCAAAAGTATTACGTGGCCAATTTAACTATTTGATATTTATTTTTTATAGCACACATAGTAAAGAATTTTATAGTAAAGAATTCAAATAAGACGAGAAAATATGCAACGAAGTGAAATTGGCCAAAACCATTGTTGGTTGGCTTTCCAGAACGGACCTCTATCTGGTACCAGAGGTTTAACTTTAGTCTCTAACAAGGTATGGCAAGCCCCTCCCCCTCACAGGATTTCCATAAGCCTTGCACCTAGCAATAATAGCAATACAGGTTAAACAGCTCAATAGAAAGCAAAAGTGCAAAAGAAAAAACACAAAGTAAGGACTGGGTAAGGCAGGTAGAGGGGGAAGAAACATACAGGGAGGGAGTAAGCAATCAGTCTGAACTCTCCATCGCATCGCCGAAAGGAGAGTCCAGGAACCTTTGTATGCGCATCCGCTAGATCTGACCAAGAACTTGTTTTTTTTTTGTTAGTGCGCATAATCCAAATACCGCTGTCGGAGATTGTTTGTTGAATTTTCGTGGGAATGGTCAAAATGGCGCCAACTTGATGAACAAATGATGCCAACAATCAATCTCTGACAGCGGTATTTGGACCATGCGAACTAACAAAAAAAAGTTATTGGTCAGATCTAGCGCATGCAAAGGTTTCTGGGCTCTCCTTTCGGCGAGCACAGGTAACAAAGGAGCCGCGATGGAGAGTTCACGGACTGGACTATCAGTCTTATTAGCACGAATAATAGATTTCTCACCAGTTTCCATTGTAGCATTTTCACCCAGTCCTCAGCTTCTTGTGCTGAATTAGCGAAACAATAAAATGTCCGATATGGCATCACAACCCTGGAAAATGATGAGGAAAATACATAATCCGGTTATTGTGAGTTGCATTCATAAATGAGTGCTCCCAGAGGTTGAGGGACTCCCTATTATTCGGATGGTAGGCACTATGACCGTCGCATTAGTTTTAGGGGTGAAAATTGGTGAGCTGGTATTTTTTAGGGGTTCTTTGAATGAAAACGGGACGCTAAACACAATCCGGTATTTTTAGGGCTTCTTTGAACTAAAATGGTATGCTGAAGAAGGTATAGGACCAAGGAGTTTTTTTATGGTGGAAATTCTATATTGACTACCCCTCCCCCTCACCCACCAAGGGAGTGCTATGTTTACCAAGTTGCTAAAAAATATCACTGAGCAACTTGCTATAGGTCTGCTAGGAAAATTGACAATTTCAATAGTCCTAAAGTGATGACGTCACAAAAACAAAATTTTCGATTAGTAATATTATTTGTCCTTGATTTTGAAAGGGCACTATCAAATGAAAGCTACATACACACCAAAAATGAGGCAAATCGGTTACAACGCAACCGAGCGTATTTTTGGTTCAGTTCATAAAGTTTTGAACTGTGTCTAAAATACAGTGATTTGTTAAAGAAAATTATGTATTCAGCGGGCCATATCCACCTTATTTTTTGCATGCAATGTTCTTCGAAGTTGGTCTTTTATTATTCATGGACTAAAATCTGAAATTCAAATCTTTTCAAATTTTTGACGTCACACTTTAGAACTCTATGGGAAGACTATGTGCAGGACTCTATTTGCAGGCTCAAATGCTGTGAATAATGTGGACATTTAAAAATGATGCAATGTGAGCACCAGTGCCTCCTCCCAATAAGGGCACACGTCTCAGGTCCACAAAGTGGATCACTGGACTAAAAACAAGTTTGATGAAAATGCAGAGCCAAAAAAACTTACCTAAAGCAGTTAGCTTTATTTTGGGAGTCATCTTTGGCTACTTCATAGCATGCCTCTAAATCCAGGGTCTTTATCGGTTCTCGGTCCTTTGAAAAGAATGCCATTAGGTAACACAATATATATCAGACTCATAACATGGTATATGAGAATGTGGATAAATAGTGTTGTTTCAGGCCTGGATCAGGGATCAGAATTTTTAATGAGAACATCGACATTGCATGCCTAGTGGTGTCAGAAAGAAAAAAACTTATGCTTTAACTCACTCCTTTCGTTTTGTAGTACTTCAGCTCATTCTTTATGAGGACAAACCATCTAGTTCTCCAGTTCTACAGGACATAATATTTCACAGTAAGTTTTAGTTCACCTTCTGGAGTTTCAGAGCTCTCAACTAGAGACAATGGGCAGGGATGGATCCAGGGGAGGTGCATTGGGTGTGGACGCGCCCCCCTTTGCAATACAAAACGGTTTAAAATGGCAAAATGCAGTCCTTAGACTATAGGTTCTAGTCCTGATGAATTTGGCTTTTCTAACCAGAAATGCACCCAACTTTCCAAAAACCTGGAACCACCCATGCAACAAGCTAAAATAATATTATGTTACTATGTCTATTTAACATTAAAGAGCCTGTGTCAGCCGCCATTTTGACAGCATAGTAACATACCAAGTCGGAGAAAGCATCCATTTCCATCGGCTGATTTAGAGATTATAGAGCAATGTTCTCGATTGAATTTGGTAAATCAAATCTGAAACTTTGTTTTTAGATGTTGATTTAGAGATTTCTACACGTAATTCGTCTTCTAATATCGAACGAAAACAATAACAAAGGAGTGGCTGACACGGGCTCTTTAAGCAAGTACTGATGATGAATATAATTTGTGATGGGTCACCCCTGCCAGTGAGTCATGATACAGCTCTTGTAAGATCTAAGCCTATTGGATTGATACCCTCAGTGCAAAACAATAGAGGGTCATACAATAGAACAAGGACACAATGGGATTCTTTGTTCTGCCTATCCAATCACACACGATCGTCCAAGAAGCTGTATCACTCCTGCTTCCAGTAACTTAAATATGAACCCTAATTGTTTCTCTTTTGACCTTTTAATTAAACCATTTACTGCATGTTTGATGGCAAGAGACATGATGAATGATTTAATATTCCCATATTTTCATTATTACTTTATTACCTCCTTTATATTACATTTTGTTATCTATTTTTTTTTACAAAAAATATTTTTATATATTTTTTAGGGTCTTAATGTTAAACAGCAGTCTATCTGCCACTCACTTTCTGTAGAAGGTCCAGTTTAGTGTTCCATAAGAAGTTAAGTGCATATGAGAGAATATGGGTGAAATAATAACAAAATTAAAAAAAGATGATATATTTAATTGATTAACAAAATTATCATATATATAGCACAGCATATACATAAATTTATAGATCATTCATTAGAAAGAATTTCAATAGATAGCAACTGATCTACTGTATTATATTTGATAATATTTGATAAGATAATAAAAATGTACATTCCGTATTTTGATTAGCTTTAGCTATTAAATTTTCAAGTTTGAATGGTAAGGCACATTATTAAAAAAAAAAAATCGAATTTGCAGTCTAATTCCATCCACTTGGTAACATGAACAAACTCCAAATTTGTACTTATTTGTCCGAGTTGAAAGGTAATTCAATTAACCACTTCCCTGAATTAAAGACCCTGGCATGACAAAATACCATAGTTTCGTAGCCCATAAAACTCTATACTAATGAAGTAATGGTTAAAAAGTGAACTCAATCCGTTAAAATCTCTTGGAATTGCGATCCATCCTTTGGTCTAAGACTAATTTATGTGAATTGCAGTCATAGAGCAACAAACTCACCTCTGATGGTGTTATTGTGAAAGTTTCTTACCATATATTAGATAAACAGAACAAACCAATCATAACATTGTCACACTCATCGGACACAGGGTCTTTAACATGGACATAGACACTTATTTTGCTCACTTGTTATAAATTAATAGAACTTTTTCAAAAATGGCTGCCGCAAATTCACATGTCTTAAAATTAAACTGACTGAAAATATAATACTGGCACTAGATAGAGTATCCTCACATTAGTAATATTTTAAATTTTCGTTATGCCAAATGCCATGTCGGCTGAGAAAGAGTCTGAAAATTGAAAATTTACAGAGATTTGTATAACTGGGGGTATGATGCATACTCCCAGTCATACAAACGTCTGTAAATTTTCAGATTTCAACGTTCATTTTCTTGGAAGATATTGGATATAATGCAGGAAAATTTTGTAGTTTTACGAAAGTGATGATGTGTGTTCAAGTGCTGGTGTTCATTTTTAACAAACATCGAATTGAATTTTCGGTGACCATTTTGGAAAAAGGTCTATTGAACTTCATTGAAGCTAACTAAAGACTCATCCTCAACCCAAAACCTCTCCCAACTATATCAAGACATGGTCAAGATAACAAGAGGAGAGCAGAATTTTGTGAATCATCCACTAAGTAATGAGGAACAGATACAGAACCAAATTCTCCCATCAAGTGTATGTAAAGTGCATTGTTTTGAGTAAGGAGAAGTGCTATTTAGGTCTTGGGAGTGAAAGGGTTAATTAAACCCTAAAATCGTGACACACCCCTTTGCATATACTTTAACAGATAAAACTATTTTACTAGGTATACTCTTACCTTAACTTTTCCACCAAGTTTTGTAAGGTATCCTTCCTTCGAACCAAACTAAAATATAAAGTTGATTTAAAAATATATATATTAGCATTTTTGGTGCAATTTGTTAGATACATTTGTGACCTCTCACGCGAAAACATACATGTGTTTTTTACAAGCGTTAGCTTTTCTAACGCCACCTCGTGCCTAGAAACACTTTAATCGCGCCTGGCTAACGCCATCTCGCGCTTTTCTAACACTTGACTAGGCCTAGCTAACGCCAGCTCGCGCTTTTCTAACGCTTGACTCGGGCCTAGCTAATGCCACCTCGCGCTTTTCTAACGCTTGACTTGTGCCTATCTAACGCCAGCTCGCGCTTTTCTAACACTTGGCTCGCGCCTACCTAACGCTTGACTAAGAAAAATGCTTGACTCGTGCTTATGCGAGATGGTGTGGAGCGAAACAAGCCCTACTTACGAACGAATAATGAATAATGCTCTCAAAGTGAAAGATAAAAGTAAAAATTTCATGTATGCGGGTAGATCCTATGATGCAAAAATATGAATACCCACGTGCGAAATACTAAAGTGACACGGCGCGAATGTCGAACCCCAACACACGCTGTCAAGTTTACTTCTCGCTCTCCAAATAAACAAATAATGAGAGCATGAAAAATAATTATTGTAAACTACAAAGAGACAAAATTACAAGAAGTACTACGGTATTTACTGTTAGGCTTCCAGAACAAGCAGGGTGAATTTGGCGCAGCCTGAAACTGATGACATTCTTGTCAAGAGCAGAACGTAAACAAAAAGTTCGTATAAAACTTACCCGGCGACTCAGTCGATTTCACAGCATTCCACTGAAAGCACAGTTTGAGTGCGATTTGCAATACTGAGCACGACAGAACTTCTAGCCGCCCGGAGGACAAGTTCGTGTTTGTGATTTTCGTTTACTGTACACACACTAATTACATATTCATAACTGGTTCTCACTTTCTATTCAATCTCTAAGTAAAAACTTTCCTTTGTATACCTTTGTTCTTCTCTCGTTCTTTCTTCCTTTTCTTTCTGTCCATAAAGCAGAGACTAAACTGCAATTTTTTGGAATGCAAAATGGGAAGCATTTTCGATAAACAACCGAAAATAAAAGTGAACAACAACAAATTCATATTTAAGATACATGCGTCGCGCCGCGGCATTATTTTACTTCACGGACAAGTACAGAAGGCGCGTTTCAAGATGAAAGATCGAACATGACTCAAAATACATTTTCCATTGAGCACTTATTTCCAAGATATAAGAAATTCAGGAGATTTTATTGAAAACAGAGAGCCCAGGAGATGACGTAAACAATACGGGAGATTCCCGGGTGATCTGTGAGTATTTTAATCAGAATACAAACAGAAAATACCATTCACAGCTTTATTTCTAGTTTGTTTTAATCATGATGATACTAAATATTTTGCAAGTTATGCGCGCTGATTGCGATGTTCATTAAGAAAAGTCAAGTATTGGTTGATCGAATTTGTATTTAATTTGTCTATGTCGGTTAGTAGAGCAAGCGCAAAGTAAAACAAAATAATTACTCGATGTAAGTAAATTCTTCGCTTTAGAACGGATCGCTTCATCCTTGGCAGCTTGACTTTTAAAAAATTAAAATTTATGTTCTCCAAAGAAGATAGCAAAGAAGGTAAACATGAAAGTTAGAGCTGATTTCGCGAAACTTTGTTCGAAAGTTTAGCTCGTGCCTATTCGTGCCTAAGAAGGCCGACCGTGTTTTCTTGGCGTTAGAACTTTTATGTCTAGTTCGCGTCTTTAACGAGCGCTTTATTTATGAGCCATCATGCAACTCTCGCGCTTTGTTTTAATTAAAACTTTGGCTCGCACCTTGTTAACGCTTGATTCGCACTGCTTGGCTAACGCCACCTCGCGCCTAAGAAAAACTTGAATCGCGCCTGGCTAATGCCACCTCGCGCTTTTCTAACACTTGACTCGGGCCTAGATAAAGCCGGGGAAATACGAGGCCCAAAATCCCTCAACTTGTCGCGCAACATTGCTGCGTTGCAAGTCTAATGTTTGTTGCTCGTTTTTCATCAAATTCACAACTTGTCTCGCAACATTTTGTTTTGATGATCACACATGCGAGTCCAAGGCGAATTTGGCCCCTTAGCACTTCATTTCTATTGACCAACCAACTTGAATCGTAGGCAATATGTTGCGCGACAAGTTGTGTGTTTGATGAAAAACGAGCAACAAAGCCAGAATTTGTGTCTCAAAGTAGACCTGCGTTCTACTTCGCGCAACAAGTTTTCACAACCTGCAACAAATGTTTTTGTTGCGCGACAAGTTGTGGCGCGAGATGAAAAACGTGCAACATCGATCATCAACTTGCAACGCAACGATGTTGCGCGACAAGTTGAGGGATTTTCTGCCTCGTATTTCCCCGCTTAACGCCAGCTCGCGCTTTTCTAATGCTTGACTCGGACCTAGCTAACACCAGCTCGCGCTTTTCTAACACTTGACTCCCGCCTACAAACGCCTGATTCGCGCATAGCTAATGCTTTTTGCAGCTAATGGAAAAGGTGACCTGTACGTTTTCGCGTGAGAGATCACATTTTTGACAAAAAACCAAATTTGTAGGTTTGTTATGTAAATGTTCTAGGTGAATCTACAACAACTTAAAATGCCATGGCCCCTCTTATGCATAAACCACTTAGCATTTCAACAGCTTTTATTACAGCTAAAACCATTGCATTGCGACCCACAGTTTCAATATGTTTTTGGCTTTGCTGTTCCATTAGTCAACATCATGAGCCATCAGATTCTTGCCCTTTCTTGCCTAGTGCAGTTGGCTGGCTTACCGTCACGACGTTGTCTGGTTTTAGTTCAGAGGGAAGCCTGAGTTGACTGCAGTAGGTAAAACAGGGCTGCAAGAGTTTCATTGGCTCAGAGGGTTTGATTGGGGGAACAGCAAAGTAAAAGATCAAAACATAATTTGATATTTTGAAATCGTGTGTCATGATGCAATGGTTTTAGCTGTAAATAGGACCCTAGGACAGTCTCCATTCTCTGGTTGTGCCGCAATTGATATGCCCCTCATCATCATACTGTACCAAATGAGATGCTATCCATCGGAGGAGTTTTTGTGACACTCCCTATCATTCTATTATTAGTAACAGTCTAATAATACATATGTACTTACCGACTGTACATGTCCCTTTGAGGTGCCCTCAGGACAGTCTCTATTGTGTCCCCACTCGGCATGGACCTTAACTTGCTCATAATCAGTGGGTTCTTCTACTTCCCGGGGATATGGGTATTTTAATAATGTTAGAACTCCTGTAAATTAACAAAGTGATGATTAATAAGTAAAAGTTTCTTTGTAAAAGGCTTCTCATCAGCTTTGAGTAAAATAAGGAGCAAAACATGGTGCATTCTGTTCCAATAGGACCAACAGAAAGGGTCACAGCACAGTGAAAGTTATTGGGTCCATAGCAAGACAATAACTATCACTAAAGCTCTTTACAAAAAATGTAAAACGCTTGCAGGAGGCTGAGATGGGTCACATGATAATTATGAAATATTGCTCTGCAAAATTTATCCATTTGACCGATTTCACTATGACGTCATATCAAAACATTATATTGTTTTAGCGCTATGAATCATGGTCACCAGAGGGGACAGCAGCATTTAGAAATGACCAAAACATAATAAAAATGCTGTCTGATGTAATGCTAAGTTACAATATATGCTAGCAGGACCCACATCTGAAATGGAACTTTTATTTAAACCAAATTTCAGTTATCTTGTTCATGGAAACAAACCATGATGTCATAGTGTTAAAGGACAGTTGGGTTTATTCTTCTCAACTTGATTCCTGAAAATTCTATGAGTAACATGTGCTTCTAAAGCATGTTTTGAATGGGTTGCAAACTGAAGGTACAGTATTTGAGACAGAAACACACATGGTTTGAATGCCTCAGACAAAATATTGCATTCTTATTGGCTACTGACTAAACCTTGTCTAAATGCCATGATATGTACGTAGAACTCCTCTTTTTTTTCTTTTTTTCATAAAATCTCAGTTCACTTACTTTACCTACCTAGTGACATGTACAAACACACAAAAGACATTTTTTACCAAAAAATGATAGAACTTATCCTTGTGGCTGACAAATTAACATAGATGTTTGGAAGCCCTTTCATGATGGAACCTGTTTTGTTGGTTAGCTGCAAATGAATGAACAGTACCTGATTCTCCTCCTATGAGGGGCTTGTTTTCAAAGTGCTGCACAAACTCGTTGAGAGTTCTGAATTTGCCCATTCCAAATGTGTAGTGGTCTCCATCTCGGCCAATTTGGAAATGTTTTACAGAATCTGAACATCTAGAAGATGAAAATAAAATTCCAGAGAATTTTAGTACTCCATATGCCAATGATATTGTTGTGCAGAACACTGTTTTTGATGTTAACAACCAAATGCTGTTCAACACATACTGATGCTCTGCTTTTTCTTTAAGTGGAATATCGTTATTCCCATTCTCCAGCATGGAAAATGGGATTTTCCCATTTTAATTGAATGAACAATATTTCAATGAATGCTTTTAAAATACTCCAGTAGTGCACTTGCACATGATGGTGACTCACAAGATTACCTTGTTGACTTCTTTTTCTAGTAAAATGGTGTTCAAGTTCAAGAACGGGCATGGACAGAAATACTTTTTCTGTGTCTTTTGAGGTGAAACAGAAAAGAAAACATCACAGCAACATCTCATTTGTCCCACAGAGATGTAGTTTTTATGCCTTTGCAACATAACTTTTGCAAAATTCAAAACAACACACACAAAAAAAATAGTTGGTGTCCATACACAAAATATAGCTGTAGTACCATCTACTGTCTGTCTGTGTATGTGGTATGACTTGTAACAATCAATCAATTAAACAATTTATTTATTAAATTAAACTAATATTTACAAATATGGTAAGCTTTCCTGCAAAATTAAAAACTAATTGAAGCAGGGAGCTTAGAATTAAAGTAATAGGTATTTCAAATAGGTTTTTCAAATTGTTTTTGTTTTTGTTGCTGCTTGTACTAATCTTTTTTCTTGTCTAGATTGTTGTATTATAATTTTCATTACATTAGATTACATTTTTGCTCTAAAGATACCTGCATGATAGTGAATATTCTCCTTTGTGTGTTGCACTGTCCCTCAGAAGATAACTACCATCCATGCCATTAGACATGAGAACAGCTTCCGCAACATGCCGGCTCATATCTCCATGGTACCACCTTCAAAATATATTACAATGTATAATTTTTTTAACACAAATGCGAGCAAAGTGTTTTGAGTGTTTAGGAACAAATCTGCCAACACATGCCAGCTTATCTATTTTTCAATTTGAGCTGATGAAATATTCATCAGATAATGAATAAAGCAGCTAATTGAATTGCTATCTTTTGCTAATATTATTATCAAACAAAAAATATATATATTCCAAGAAAAGATTTGCATCCTGAATAAATTAGATTTTAAACATGAGTGACTGAGGTTTTAATCTAAAAACAAACTCAACCATCTTGATGGTCTGGACTAAGAGAAAAAATGTTGATTTTACAGTAAGCTGACATGTACAGTAAGCTGAAGTTAGTTGAATTCATGCTGGTACTTATAAGCATAAGTTAGGTTTTCAGTATAACATCTTTTGTTTATACAATAAACATCAGGCCCCTGAATTTTTCTAAAATGCTTACAGCATTATCTTAAAAATTAAAGAGGAAAAAATCACGAGCAATAATAATATAGATAAGCAAGCAGGTCGTACTTGTTCATATTCTGTTTTTATTGTTGTTGGAGAACGGAAGCTTTTGGTATAAGTTAAGAGCTAGAATCCGCAGAGCTTTAAATTCACAAGCTACTAAAAAGCCCAAAAATGGAATCCTTACGTCCAAGTTCGATAAAATTTCCGCTTGGATGACCAAAAAATTCAGAGAAGATCTTAAATGGCTTCATCTCAGCGTAAGGAGATTGTAAATGCTGAAAATGGCGCTGAAAAGTACACATCCTTCACAGATCTCGAAAAGAAAAGCCCCCATTTGCATTTGCAGCTGTCAGAGATTGAACATTGAATGCAAACGTTGCTGAACCCTCACGAAAAATTAACAATATCTCGAAAAACCTCCAAAACACCTACGTAAAATCGACCTTGCAAGGATAAAGGAATAAAAGTTATCGAAAGCGAAAGCATAAGATTATGAATTAGAGCACACAAAAGGGGTTAAAACTTACGGTAATCGTCTCACTTCATCATCGTGTTCTATGTCCGCCATTTTGTTTTGAGTGCGGCCCGCTGGGGACATTTTCATATGTCTGGGATCCCCAGGGGAATCCCTTGCTACGTCATAAACCCTCTGCGGGGGTGGGGGCGTGTAGTTCCGGGTAATCTTTTTAATTATTATTACTTCCCTTTTTTACAAAAATACGTAGAAACAGTAATCAGGTACTACCCCAATTAACATTTATTTTCTAGAACGCGTAAATCACTACTATTGCCCTTTTTTGGTAAGAAAAAACATTAAAAGTTTCATACGGCTTTACAACGCGTGGTGGCTAAGTCCTACGCTAGCAACGCCTGACTGATTTTGTACGCGCGAAAACTTTTCTCGAAACAGAAAATGTCTCGGGTAAGAAAAGTTAGATTTTGGCGCCATTTGTTGCCAAATATCCAGTTTCGTGGTTTGCTAGCTTAAATAGATCATTCCTGAGTGTAATTTTGCCCAATATTTTGTCAATTTAGGATAGCGAGCTGTCGTATGCTCATCGGAATGGCCGCCTGTTGGATGTCGTAGACGAAGAGTGGAAGAAAGATAAACTGCCAAACGATGGTGAGTCCTTTGCGTCTTTGGTAACTTCAAAAGTTACCAAATGATGATGTTCAGTCTGTTCGTCACTTCTTCGTCACTTCCCCAATTGCCTTGTTACAGGGTTTTTGTTTACATTTTGTATCACTAGACCCGCGTGTCGTCTCGAACATTCGAACATTCGGAGATCGAACCTCGGATCGTCCGATCTTGTTCGAGCCCTCTAGAGATCGAACGGGATCGTACTCACTCAAAAATCTGGGGATCGAACCAGATCGAACAATAAAATTAATTACCTATGTGACGTGACGTAATTGTTGCGGCGTACACAAATTTATATCAAGTAGCTATCACCACACGGAACTGTTACCTTCCTGGCAGTTTCAACAACCGTTTCAATATGACTACACGCCGTGTAAACAAGGATTGGGGACATATACGTTGCGATGAGGAAAATTGGAGATCGAGGCCCGGCTTTTAAAGTAGTTGACACTGAAGGAACTCTGAGACTTATGTATCAGTCAATTCAGCGGTGACCATCCCCCCCCCCCCCCCCCCCCGGACACCGTGGGGCATTTGCACACCAGTGCCTTCCCTGGGGTGGGGAATTTTGAAAATTTTGCTGGCCCCGGGGTCGGGAATTGTTTTTCCCCGGGGGAGTGGGTTGGGGAATTTTGGTTTTCTCATCTCAAGCGCGTCGGGTTTTGCGAACTACAACCCAGTTACAGAAAATAACGCCACATAAAATATAATGCAGAGCATGCCCCGTATACACCACGTTTGTAGACTGACACATTTGCACATTTCACAGTTAACGCCGTCTTCTATAGAGAAGAAACAGATTTCGCAATTTCGTCTCAGTGGAAAAACATAAAAATGAATTGACACTATAAACAGAGTTCCAATTCCGCAAAAAGTCAATTAACATAACTGCGAAATAGTTGCTCTGCAAATAGAATAAAGGTAAATTTCGCATTGAGAGATGCAGCTAAATGGCTACAACCGCGAATGGCCTAGGAATGTCGCTTCTTTATTATATTTTGTCTCACTTTCAGTGAAATGAGAACTCGTTCAAAGACGAGAAAAACTAAAGTACATTTAAAAACGAATTATAAATGCTCGGACTGTCCAGTATAAATGGAGTTGAAGTTTTTGTTGTGAAGCTTTGTCATGCAGAGTCGTTGGAATCTTGTCTTTTTCTCGTCCCGGGGGTGGGGCATTTTCCGCTTTTTGTGTTCCCCGCCGTGGGGTATTCTGCATTTTTTGCTAGCCCGGGGGCGGGGAATTTTCAGTTTTATTTTTAGAAATGACCAAATGCCCGGGGGGGGGGGGGGGGGGGGGGGGGGGGGGGGGGGGGGGGGGGGACATGGTCACCGCTGGAATTGACTGATACATTACATTACGAAAGCCGACCAACACCAGTCAGGGATTGGTTTTGTCCCATTTTGGTCATGTTTATATCAATTCAATAAATGAAAATATTTTTACGAGACACTAAAGGTGAATAATTTATAGTTTCCCGATTAGATAACACTGAACAGAGTGCATAGATAGCGTAGCCCCAAATTCTGACATGTTTTATTTTTCATCGAACTAGATCAAACTGGATCGAACGATCCGAGGAAGATCGTATGATTTAGTTCGGAGTTTGTACTCACCCAAATTCTAGAGTTCGTTCCGGTTCGATCTCAAAAGAGCTTGAACCATATCGAACGATCCGTGTTCGTTCCGTTTCGAGCTCTTTTTAGTTCGATTTGGTTCGAGACGACACGCCGGCCTAGAGCATCCTAAGGAACTTCAGGCAAAAACTTGAGTGAGAAACTTCGTTTGCTGGCGCTGGTGTCAGAAAAGAGTGTGATAAAAAGAGCCAGATTCAAATGTCTGATTGCATTTTCTTTCTGCTTTCGAAAATTCCAGGTGGGAGGGGTCTATCTGAGCCCTGGAAATTCCAAGGGGAGGGGGGTCTCTCTGAGCCCTGGAAATCTGGATATTCCTGTGAGAGGGGTCTGTCTAAGCTGTAGAAAAGGAAGTAGGTTACCTGGAAATTCCAAGGGAGGAAACCTGGAAATTCCAAGGGAGGCACTTGGTTATTCCAGGGGAGGGGGTCTTCAAATGGTAGGTCCTCAATCCCCCCCCCCCCCCATGCAGAAGAAAATGTGAACTGTCAATCATGTGGGATCCAGGGTCCCAAAATATCAGCACCACTCTTCATTTGAGACGCACACACAAAATTATTGCCATCTAATAATTGAAGCAGTATTTTGTCCTAATACTGGCTTATGATCATTTCTTTTCAGAGATTACTGTGCCAGAATGTGAGCTCCCTCCTGTTGATGACACAGATAGTAAGTTGCTATGGCAACAGCAGTCTAATATTTTATGATACCATTACACCTAATGTTTATTTTACTACTGGTAGTAAACCATTCAGGCCTGTTTCAAACTCCTCAACACCGTGGAATATTGTCACATTTGTTTCTCTGCTCAAAACATGTTCTGTATTCCTGATTTAAAACTGATTAGGCCAAGAAATAGCTAAAAATACCTAGAAACTTTCATGTAGAAATTGTACTAACAGCACTCATGTACAACAACAAAGAAATAGCGCCATGGGTATCCAACAGGCCAGAGCTGTTGGAAAGCCAAGCACCTCTATGATTGGCCGTATTTCCAACTCCCTCCCCCCAATAAAAAAATCAAAGGGCAGCATTTTATTGCACTCTAGAATTCAACTGTGCAGTTTGATTCTCCAGAGTCTCTTTTACTTTGTTGGCCTTGTGCCATTTCCTGCTGAGGTGCTGGATCATCCATTATTATAATTTATTAACAAAAATGTTCTGTACCCTGATGTCAAGTACTATTCTCTTTGCAGATAACTGTAATGTTGATTCATCAAAAGAACAAGACCAGAAGTGGACAGACCTTGGTATCGGGCACTGCAGGAGCTGCCTCAGCTAACCGGCATTGATGACAGGAATCCAACTAAAAACTGGGACAATCATGAGAGTGTCAATGATTCATTGCCTCAAAAGCACACACCAGCCTTTGCATGACTGCCAGTCATTGCTAACCTCTGGACATACCATAGCATGGAAGCAGAGCCAGTAGGACTTTTTAGCAGATTTTAATATGTTTTCTGTGAGTTTGTTTGCAGACAACAAGTTATGGAAGGTCAGAGGAGTGAAAGCCGGATAATATACTTTCTGTCTCACCTAAATTGAAAGAAAGTTTCAGTTGCAGGCATCACAGTTGTAAACCAGGTAAAAAGTAAAAACGTCTCCGATGAGTAGCACGATCCCTTGCCCTTTTTTATAATAATAATAATAATAAGGCTACTCTTAGTGAATATTTCGTTATGAAGTATACAATATAGTTGGGGTATGGTTTTATTATTATTATGTATAATATTGTAGTTTCGTACTTTCTTATATAGGAACAGGGCAGCCCCCTGAATTGTATTACCATGTCTAAATAACTCCGGCTTTTCTTTCCTTACAAATTTTGCCTTACATTGTCTCTTATGAGCCCTTCACTTCTAAAAGTATTCTGTCAGCCATGTACAGACGAAGACTTCAACAAGTGGTTGGAAATGGGCAGACACAATAATCTACACCTCCTTTTAATATTCAAGGATATAAATCTTTTTATATCTTTTTATATTCAAGGTATAAATCTTGAACTTTTGCTTAATAAAATGCTCTTAGGGAGCAAGAGTGAAGAGCCTCTGTTATAACACGATTCTCCCTTTTGTCTCTAAATAGACATTTTCTGACGTTGATGAGGGCGGACCTAATGCAGGCTCTTATTGCTTGGTGAGACACAGGCCTCCCATGGCTTCACCCATTGATTTCTGAAATAGCCCTTGAAATAACTACCATTCAATACATTCAAATCATATGGTTTATTAAGGACTCTGACAATGCTGGTAACAAATTCAGTCGATAGATAAAGATCTGTTAACTTAGCTTGATTTTTCTGAGACTGTTTTAAAAGTTGTTGCCCAAAACTTTGTCAAAGAGGATCATGTTTAATTTACGTCTCAATTGAGTACCTGAATGCTCAACGTAGCCTTGAATTAGTTGATGAAGTACGTGTGATAAAACAAAAAGCAGACACAAGCCGTAATGTGTTAGAAAACACTAAAAGAAATATTCTTTTCTAATCGTTTAAGTCCATAGCGTAGCGTAATTAGCCATCTAAGCTTGCACGCTAAAACATGCCTTTCAAAAATTATTGGGGGCACGGCCCCTCCCGCCGCCCCTCCGTGTGCTACGAACTGACTTTAAAGGAAATTTCAAACCTTACGTACTGTAGCAGGCTTCAATAAATGTAATGTACTGATCTTTATTAGAATAACATTATCTTTATCCTATTACGAAGAAGTAGCACACTACCACCGTATGCATTGCTACGCGACCTCAAAATTAACTGTTGCGATTGCCGATTTTATGCAAGAAAATTGTAATGTCAATTTTCTTGAACCAGGAGTTAAACATTCGAGGCAAGGAAGCTAAAGGATAGCTTAAAACCATTTTTGTTGATTTGGCAATCAATGTCGATCCAATGAATGAAGTAGCCGAATCCAGCGTTTTGGTTTGATTGACAGCTAAAAATCGCCAATCGCAACATTGAATTTCGAGGTGGCGCTGCAATGCATACAGTGGTAACAACCATATTTGTGTAGGTGATGTAATATACCGTATTATTTACTATTTAAACAAATGTATTTATTAACGGTATTCACGAGATAGTTTTTTAGTCTTTTGTTACGTCATTTATTTCCCTACTTATGCGTTTTTCGGCGTCGCGTTGTCCACTTGACGCCTTCCAGCAAACTAGTACTTCGTACTTTTTTACGAGGCGGTTTTTTGGCATGGGTGAAGAAAGTGTAACCAAACAAGATCTAGAAGAATTTAGATCTTTCTTGCTTAATCAGTTGAAGGAACAAAAATCGACATTGACTAGTTTAGTTGAAGATTCATCACATTCTGCGGAACATGCTTTAGCGCTTTCAAAACAGTTGAAAGCAGATTCGGAAATTAAATTGATTCAGCCGGGCAACGCTCGGAATTTCAAATTTAACTTGTCGATTAAGGATCTTCTTGAAAAGGCAGTTGTATTCCTGCAAGCCGATTCTATTGAGAGCAAAGTTCAAGCTTTACAGCTTATAAAGGACGCTCTTGAGCTTATAGACGATCGTAACAGAAAGATACGTATTGCTGATTCTTCCGAAGGAGGGTGGCTTACTGTTAAACATTACGAGTGTTCTGCAGTGGCTCTTGATCAAGAGGACGATAAACGTATTAGAGCTGCTGAAAGGGAAGCCTTGCGACAGAAGACAAGACTACAAAGGGCTAAATCTAATGGCTTTCCTGAGAGATCTTACTGGAGAGGTCGCGGATCTTTTCAAGTCCAGCCTTACGGCCGCTTCAGCGGTGACTCAAGACCCGGTTGGTATAACCGCAGCGGGAGTGCCGGCTATCAGCGCCAACAGCCTTACGACCAACATAGAGGCGCCTGCCGTTTTTGTGGAGCCTTTGGGCATTGGTGGCGAGACTGTCCCGTCCGTATCGCAAGATCTTCTACTTTTCCCCAAATCGGGACCTCAGGCTCAACCGGTGCCAGCTCCACTTCAACCCTGCAGTCAAACCGTTAAAAGTTATTTTCTTCAAGGCTTGTCAGAGGATGTTGCAAATGTTACTCACGATTCTTCTGCTCCTGAAGTAACGAAAAACCCTGCCTCAGTGTCAGAAGAGATGGAAGTTCTTGTTGAAGATAAGTGTAGTCACAATATTGACATTGATAATGCTATAGGCTTTTATAAGCAAAATTTATATGAGTATGAAAGTGGTTCTTCCCTCCCTGTAGTTAAGGGTCGTTTAAGAGCACATGTCAATTTCTGGGAATGTATCGGGGCACCTAGATGGGTTCTTGATGTTATTAACTTCGGATACGCTATTCCGTTTTCTGTTGAGCCTTTAAGCATTCATCTATCTAATAATAAGTCGGCTTTGAATAATGCTTCCTTTGTTTCTGAGGCGATAGCTGAACTTTTAAATTTAGGTTTAGTTACTGAAGTTTTGCTCCACCTACTGTTGTCAATCCTTTATCAGTTTCTTTTAATTCGGCCGGTAAGCCTAGACTTATTCTTGATCTTCGCCATGTTAATCAGTGCATCCCTAAACAAATTCGTATGGAGGATTTGGAGATCATTCGTTCAATTAATTATTGCTAACGGTTTTTTATTCAAGTTTGACATGAAGTCCGGTTATCATCACGTTGAGATCGCTAACGCTTCGCAGCAGTTCTTAGGTTTTCAGTGGCCTTTGCATGTTAATTCAATCGCTATTTTGTTTTCTCTGTTTTGCCGTTCGGTCTCGCTTCAGCGCCTTTTCTGTTTACTAAATTGTTTCGCCCTCTAGTGTCCTATTGGCGTTCTTTGGGTTTCCGCATCGTGCTATATCTTGATGACGGTGTTATTTGTGAAAAAGATCAGCCAACTGCCGAAGTTGTCTCTAAGGTTATTCGTGCGGATCTAATTCGTGCTGGCATTGTTCCTAATTTTGAAAAGTCTATCTGGCAGCCAGTCCAGGTTTTAGATGGCTTGGAATTTCTTGGAATCTGGCAGATTCCATTATCTCTATTCCGCAGCGTAGGATAGATAAGTTAATTTCTTCTTTACAAGATCTTAAAGCTCGTCTACCTATTGTCAATCCGCGTTTCCTTGCTTCGTGTGTAGGTAAAATTATCTCACTTTCTCCCGTTGTCGGTAATATCGCCGTTCTTATGTCTAGGTTTTTGCAGTCTGCAGTTAATTTTAGGGATCATTGGGATAACGTTATTGATTAAGCAATTTCAGTTTTATCAACTTTGCATGGTTGAAATAGATTTTTGGCTTTCTTCTTGTGCGAAACTTAATAATAAGATTCTTTTCGCTTATTCTAAACCAGTTGTTATCATTCACTCTGACGCTAGCGGTTCGGGTTGTGGCGGTCATGCCCTTGTTGCCGATAATGCTGAATTCGAGTTATTTTTTCATGCGTTCTCTTCTATCGAGGCTGTTTCCGATAGTAATAGTCGTGAATTGTTAGCCATATTGTACGCACTTAAATCATTTAGATCTTTAATCGAAGGCAAAGTCGTTAAGATGTACACTGATAATCGTAACGCTGCCGTTATTTCTCATAAGGGAGTATGTCTCTTCGACTTCATAGATTGGCTTTAGATATTTTTCATTTTTGTGCCTCTCACCATATTTCCTTAGAGGTCGAATGGATTCCAAGACAACATAATCAATATGCGGATTCCCTCAGCCGAGTTTGGATTATGATGATTGGTATGTGTCCCATGCTTTTTTCATTCATGTGAGTTCCTTGTTTGGACCTTTTACGGTCGATTGCTTTGCGTCAAGCGATTCGGCGAAGTGCGAAAGGTTTTATTCGAAGTTCTGGTGCCCGGGCACACAAGCAGTTGACGCTTTCAGTATTGATTGGTCTGGTGACAACAATTGGCTTGTTCCTCCTATCCATTTGATTACTCGTACAATTTTTCATTTAGAAGCTTGTCGGGCTCATGGTTGTATTATTGTCCCTAAGTGGCAGTCGGCAGTATTTTGGTCAGTTCTGTTTCCCTTGCTAGAGCCCAGACCTTCTGTGTTAGAGGTTGTTGAATTTTCTGACCCTCGTGGAATTTTGGGCCTTCACCTCTTTTCAAGACTATTTTTACTTCTGATGGTTTCAGATCGCCTGTACTTGTTATAAGTTAGACGCTTCATAGCGACATATATAGAGCGGTCCGATGGTTATTTTCATTACCGGATTAGATGATTCATAACTCAGTTTAAATTTGTGAGAGCTTCATAGCCTATGCTTTATAGCAGATTATAATGGATATTATTATCGCATTACAATAATGTCAACAACTCAGTGTGTATTTAGTGTAAGCACATTAGATCATTCATAACTCAGTTTAAATTTGTGAGTGCTTCATAGCCTATGCTTTATAGCAGATTATAATTGATATTATTATTGCATTAGAATGATGTCAACAACTCAGTGTGTATTTAGTGTAAGCACATTACAATTATGTCAATAAATTTTGGAAGGTGTTTACAGTATATGATGGTGCTTGACTTATTTTGTATTCGTAATTAACATCAATTTTGTTTTTATTTCTTTTACAAGTCTTTTTTCTGAGCTTCATAGCCCCGTGCTGATAGATTTAGCGAGCCAAGTGCCTCGGTTCCTTACCTCATCGCTTGCCCCTTCTACGACGAAATGTTATTACACCAAGTTCAAGAAATGGAAGCAATGGGCGGATGGTTTTGACGAAGTGTCCTACTTCCAGCAAAAGATGTGCATGTTGCCTTATACTTAGTTAGTTTGCATCAGTCAGGTTTTGCTTTTTCTTCTATTCAATCGTCATATTATGCTTTAGTGTTTTTTTCATAAGTCCTGTGGTGTTCATAATCCGTGTGATAGTCATTTTGTTAAGGCAGTTCTTCAAGGTTTAAATCGTGTGTCCGCTGCTACTAAGTCTAGGGTTAACAATCAACGTTTACCTATTTTGCCTGAGCACTTGCTAGTTTGGTCTCTCTTTTTGCTGGTCCTACTGCTTCATTAGCGGATATAGGGATGTTTGTATTTGTTTAGTTGGCTTTGCCGGTTTTTCTCCGTTTTGACGAGCTCAGTAATATTAAATGGT
This sequence comes from Scolanthus callimorphus, assembly GCA_033964015.1. Classification (NCBI taxonomy): domain Eukaryota; kingdom Metazoa; phylum Cnidaria; class Anthozoa; order Actiniaria; family Edwardsiidae; genus Scolanthus; species Scolanthus callimorphus. The sequence continues at coordinate 21,581,791 of CM066925.1, read as the reverse complement.
CTCATGTCAATTTCCACGAGACTCACTTTTCTATTTTTCTTCCCAAAAGTAAAACGGATCAGCTTCACTCTGGTTCTACCATAGTATTGCTAAGACGGGTAATCCTACTTGTCCTTACAACATGCTAAAGCGTTTTGCTTCAATGTCCTGCGCCGACACGTCCTGTCAAGAGTTTGTTTTTAGAGTTCTTGTTTCACACCGTAATAATGTTTATTCCCTGCGTGCGGGTTCCCAATTATCTTATTCTAGAATGCGCGAAGTACTTATGCAGAAATTTAAAGCAATTGGTGTTGATACTACAAGCTTGGGTCTGCATTCTCTTAGAGAGGAGGTGCAACCTCCGCAGCTAATAGGGATGTATCGGATCGCTTAATTAAAGGTCACGGCAGATGGAAGACAGAAAAGTGTAAAGATCTTTATTGCAAGGATAATTTACAGCATAAATTGCTTGTAACTCTTAACTTGGGATTGTAATCGTTTGACTATTTGCTGCATTTCTCGTGCCAGCTTTCTTTAGTTATTGATTATTTGCTGGTTGGCTCTCCTCCATACCATTGTCTCGTTGTTTAGTTATTAAATGTTTTCTATTCGGCTGAGCGCAGCGAAAGAGAATAGAAATGTATTTATTAACGGTATTCACGAGATAGTTGTTTTAGTCTTTTGTTACGTCATTTATTTCCCTACTTATGCGTTTTTCGGCGTCGCGTTGTCCACTTGACGCCTTCCAGCAAAACTAGTACTTCGTACTTTTTTACGAGGGGTTAATTTTCACCTATGTGCAGATTTTCTGTTTATCAATTCTTGCTACCTAGGGACGGTAATGTAATTAGTCCATTACATCTTGTATTTCTCTCGATCTAGCTAATGTATTGTTTGTTTAACAGCTTGTCAATAATTAATCCATCACACCTTGTATTTTCTTTTAACCGCCTGTCAATAAATTATTTGCTGGTTGGCTCTCCTCCATACCATTGTCTCGTTGTTTAGTTTTAAATGTTTTCTATTCGGCTGAGCGCAGCGAAAGAGAATAGAATTAGACTAAGGGATCGAGTTTTCTATTTACATATTGTTTCATTAAAATTTTGACAAATTCACACTTCTTGGAGTCCAATATGTAAACCAGGTAAAACACAAGAATTTGTCGCTAATATTGAAACCCTGCTATTTACATATATAATAGTCATAAAACAAATGTGAAAACATTTCCACACTCAGTTGGGATATTTAGAACAGTTTTATTAAACTTTTGAAACAAATTTTAAAAGGCGAGAAAACACACACAAAAACCAAATTAGAGACTCATATTATTTCTGGGTTCATGAAAACCGCTCTGTTTTTAATGGCTTAGTTCATCTTAAAAAGTATTAGAAAGTAACACCTATTTTATATGGTGAATGTGCGCATTCTGATTGGTCAAAAGGCGTGTTTGTAAGAGTCCTGAGAAACACGATTGTCACGCAACGATGTCGCGCGTGTGTATGTTATTTTCTGAAAGCAATAAAAATACTTTCCGCGTGCTCTCTGGTTTCTTACTAGGGGAATGTTGGTCGAACTGATAAAACTTGAAGACACTCGCATTTTTATCAGTTCTCCCAACATCCCCCTCGTGTTTGTAAGAAACCAGAGAGCACGCGAAAAGTACTTTTATTGCTTAATTAAAATCAACCTCGAACAACGTCTGTGCTAATATTTACAATACTTTTCCAATCCACTCACCTTCCCTACAATGTTCAGATATCTTACGCGCCGCGCCCCAAGACAAGGTAAATCTCCCAACACTCTTTGCAAGCGACACGCGAAAGCGAGGTCAAGCAAATCACGTGCGCTTTGCTTGATTAGGCGATGTACGAATAGCCGACTTTCATTCACTCGAGGAAAGCTTATTTTTTGAAATAAATATGTGTTTCTTTTAAACGATTTGCAAATCTTTCTATATATGATGGCTCGTTTAAAATGCTTTTCAATTGGAGGAACGCTTAAGATTATTATTTGTGTCGTGATCGTTCATGCATCGTGTCATTCTCGTAAGAGCTCCCCGGCTCGTCTGCTCGCAGGGGAGGCTCTGAGGGCCGTCGCTGATTGGCTGATTTTGAACGTGGGGCATGCGCAGAAAGTTTTTTTTCCTCAACGGCTCTATTAAATCTCGCGCATGCGTCAATGGCTGTCACCAGAGCCTGCCCCGCGAGGTGACGAGCCGGGAGGTCTGGGTTCGAGAATGACATCGCGCTACTCATGTCTGCGCGCGCACTACCCTACTCTGGACATTGTCGACAAAGTTAATTTACTTTAAAAATGTTTGCACCTAAAACTGTTTCTATGGAATGTTCAGTATCTAAAGTGATCCCCATCATAGAAAGGTCTCTGTTGTCCGGGGAACGGCTGACCGCTGACCCGCTTTTGAATTTGGGCTCATGAACGCCATCTTGGCCATCTCTTGCTTCGCTTGGTATGTCTCGTGATAAGGTCTCATCTGTTAGGGGCTTTTTAATGGGTGCCTCCTGTGATATGGTCTCATCGGGCGGGGGTGTTTTAGAATGTGTCCTCTTCCAAGACAGGTGGGGTGTATGCGATAGATGCTGGGGGCGAATTCTGAGTGGCTCCATACGAGCGAGGTGTGGTCACATATATTCTCTGCCTGGATCTTCTCCATCGCATCCACATGCAATTGATGAATATAAGGATGGCCAGAACTATGAACCACTGTTAACAATAGGTAAGGAGGAAAGTTAGAATAGCCATACACCCCTCTGTAACAGACCCACCGAACTCTAGTTTTCCCACTGGGTTTTCAGGAGAAATTCATTGGGTTAGACAAATTTTCGCGATCGCTGTGTCAGTTCGCGCGCGCGTGTTTACCAGTCCTTTCGTATAATGGAAGCATGACTCCAACACGCTGGGTAGCCAAATTTCGCATTAGGTTAGGAAAAAATCGCCCGGGTCCAAAATAAAAAAATCGCTGGGTCTTGGGACTTGGGTTGGCTAAAAACTCCCTGGGTAGAGCCAAAATTTTCCGCTGAGTCGGGTTTCGGGGTCTGTTACAGAGGGATATAGCCATGCATTACTGAAAAACAGATGAGAATAGAAGCGTGTTTCATCAGGATTTCCAAACACTGAGAAGTGGGTTGAAAAAACAAGGCAAAAAACCGAGTTTTTTTAACCGACTTTGAGGGTTTGAAATCCTGATCAAAACTCTATCAAGTGTTTTCATATTACTTCTTAAGCGAATGATTAATACCGAGAAAAAGAAGAAATAAAATCTCAAAATTCTCTATGCAAATTAAGACTGAGTTTTCGGAGCTCCTCCACTTTTTCTTGTTCAAACATGATGAATTATTAATGAGTTTGAGAGGATTGGTATCTTTTACGTTTGGGGTTATAATAAATAAGTTAGATGTTTGCGGCAAGCATTACCTGCTAACAACGTTACCGCAAGCGAACTAAAAATTAATATCGAGAGCAGTTAATACCTACCAAGAGACGATAAATGCACTAAATTACATCCGGGTTTACATACACAGCAGAGCTTTATACGTTCGGTTTATACGTTGATTCATGCATTAAGATATCAAAAGTGAGTGATCTGAGTGGTATGATCGTCCGGGTGAGAGTATTTCTAGAAAGGATTGTTGGTGTGGGGGGTGGCCCGCCATTCTGCTGGATACTCCCTGCATAATGCAGACATTAGTGTGGTGGTGCCGAGTCTATACCATGACTTATTGGCGTTGACTGTATCCACGATCCACCAAGCAAGCAGTCCTATAGCCTCTAGTGGCGCTAGGTATCTAGAAGTGAGAAATGTGTGTGATTCAGCATTAGGGTCCATTAGTATTAATAGAGAGAAAGGACAAAACAGATAAGATTTGTGCCGACGTTTCGGACTCTTTACTTTCAGTCCTTCATCAGGGCGGTTACAGAAATCATTACATATGCATACGCGTATATACAAACGTACAAATTCTGAATGCGCGCGCTCAAAGAGGAGAAAACGAAACTGAATACAATGGTACAATTTAGTAATAAGCTAAGTCTAAAGAGTTCTAAATTTCTTCTCTAAGGTTAAGTCCCATGGCTCATGGTTCTTACTTGTCGATCCAAAGGCCCTCGACAGAAGTCAGATCCTCCTGTTTAGCCACCTTTTTAATGCACTTGATGGTGAGGTCTGATATTGTGTGCCCATTGCTTGAATTGAAGTGTGCCGCGACAGGATTAGCGTCAGCGTACTTTTGCCAATTTTGATCGTACATTTGTGGGTTCTAAAGCGTGCATGTAACGGGAGGCTCGTTTCTCCGACGTACTGCTTTTGGCATTTATTGCACGAGATAAGGTAAACCACGTTGCGGGATTTGCAGTTTAAGACGCTGTTGATGGGAGTAGCGCTTTCCTGTCTTGGAGCTCGAGAAGAATCACTCGTATCCACAAAGGTGCACGTGCCACATCTTTTGTCCCCGCATGGCCTCATACCACGTTGTGTGGGGTTATCCGGTGTTAGGCGGGCTCTCACTAGGATGTCCCTGAGGTTATGGGGACGTCTAAAGGCTACCATGGAGGCTCCTTTATGACTTTCTTCATCCGTTCAGAGACGCAAAGGATGGGAAACGCGTCTCGTATAATCCGAGGTGCATTCCTTAAGAGTGGGTGATAGGTGACAACAAGTGGTCGAAGACAAACGACGGGAAAGAGTTGCAAGTCAACGGGACTCCTATAACTGGACTGGAATACTACAGACAGGTTCACAAGAAACAGAAACAGAATTCTAGACAAGAAATAAAGTGTCGCAGAAATGCCATTGTTTGCGTTTTCTATCAACTCAATAGTCATTCAAATCAAACGAGGCGGCTCAACCTGACCATGATGCACAATGACACTGCATTTCCAATACCATCCAAATTCAGAGACGCAACAAAATGGCTTTACTTTTGTTAGTTTATCAACAGTTCAGTGCATTACTATATGAATGCGAGAAAAACTTGTAAAAGTACAACTCATTTGTATTACAGCTGTTTTGAGTAGTCTGCGAACTCTCGAGATCGATTTCCAACCGTCAAACCGTTAATTTCTGGCTTCCGTCAATCAAACTTTGAAACTCTTCGATACATAGAATTCAGTAATTCACCATCCTAGTGAAATGCTGCCCCAACACACAGCCTCTTTACTATCTTTTCTATCTTTTTTCTGGTTTCTATATAATCTCTTCGATCTCATCA